>PITA01006835.1:77739-96536 GCA_004023965.1 Spilogale gracilis
TCTCTGATAGGAGGAATTTGAGAGGCAGGATGGGGGCTCAAGGGGGAGGGGGAAGAAAAAAATGAAACAAGATAGGGCTGGGGAAGGAGACAAACCATAAAAGACTCAATCTCAGGAAACACACTGAGGGTGGCTGGGGGGTGGGGAAGGGAGAGGGGGGCGGGTGATGGAAAAAATAAAAATCAATAAAAATGGCTTCCCGGGACAGTGACTTTCCTAAGACCTGAAGGACTGGGCCGGCCGACTTCTCCCTCCTGAAGCAGCCTCTGCTTCCATCCATCCTGCCCTTCCTTTGGCCCCACTGCTGGAGGGAGGGCCTGCGCCACAGGAGAAAGGACAACTGTGGAAACCACCAGCTGGGGCATGGGCCCCCAGTTCCTGCAGGGAAGGCTCCTGCCGCAGAGGCGCCCCCCACGCTTACACTTGCCCGCAGGGCGAGCCTTGGGTGCGGCTGTCACGGTTCCCTCCCAGTAAATCCGAGTATAAACTGTCCTCCCTTCCCTCCAGGAGGGGCGGGAACAGATGGGCGTGGAGGGTGGAGGAGAGACAGCAAAGGGCTCCAGGCTCCCCAGCAGCCCCGCACCGGGACTGCCAGATACCCATCTCTGACCTTCCCGCCCGCAGAGACACGTGGTCCCAACCGGGCAGAAAGGCTCCCCCGCCTGACCCATCTCAGGGTCTGGCAGCCACGCCATCAGCGGTGCAAATGACTAAGCCGTCAAGAACACAAAGAGGGGCGCCTGGGGGGTTCAGCTTGTTAAGCGACTGCCTTCGGCTCAGGTCATGATCCTGGAGACCAGGGATGAGTCCCACATCAGGCTCCCTGCTCGGTGGGAAGCCTGCTTCTCCTTCTCTCACTCCCCTTGCTTGTGTTCCCTCTCTCACTGTGTTTCTGTAATATAAATAAATACAATCCTTAAAAAAGAAAACAAAGAGAAACCGTTCCAAATGATCTCTCGCCAAGCGACCAGGGTCTGAGCCCTCCCCACCGCGTCTCCAGGGCAGAGAAAACTGGAGCCATAACCCTGTGGTCAGCGGCCACCCCTGGGGACCTGAGGAAACTGGCAAACTCTGGAACCAGGACCGCTGCCAGGAAGGGCCCCGCTGCGGGAGGAGGCAGGGAAGGAGGGCTCCAGGGGAACATGCGCAGGCCCCTGGGATCCCTGAACCCTCACTTTCTTCCAGCTGAGCATCCGGCCTTCGTGTGTCAGTTCCATTTTTCAGCTCAAACCCTATCCACGCCCAAACTCACCTCTAGATCCCTCCCAGCTGTCGGTTTGGTGGGACTAAAAACTGGAAAAAAACCAAAGCCCTCTGAACTTTGGGGGGAATTACAGAGAAATTTCAACCAAAGCCTACAAAATCCGTAACATGTCCTTATAATCAAAATAAAGGCCATTCAATGCTGTGTTTTCACCAAAAGATGAGACGGTCTGTGGTCAGCACGGGCTTGGTCTCTTCTCAGGCAGCCGCCCCTAAAACTCAGCCATCTCACACCTGGGTGTCAGCCCCAGGATCGTGGTCTCTTTCTCTGAAGGTCAGCAAGGATAGACAGGGAAACCTTGCCAGCCAGACTAGCTCCTTGTTTAGGGAAGGGAGAAGAGGCATCACTTTCCCAGGTCTCCACATAGACACACAAGGAAACACAAAGCCCTATTTCTGGGCAAAATTCCAGGTTTGGTGAAACTTTTCAACCAACCAACTTGAAGCCTCGGGCGGGGGCCGGGAGATAGCTGGGGCTGTGAGCCCCCTGCCTGCGGCTCCCGCCAGCGCGGTGGCCCCTCCGCACCACCCAGCCACTGAAGCCCGGGCCCAAGCTGCACTGATGCAATATTCAACCCCTTCCCCCACAGCAACAGAGAAGAGCAGAGCGATACCCCAAAGGCTGGGCATGCCATGGGACCCTGGGCGCCCTAAAATGATTTCCTTTGCCACCTTGCCAAGTGATGATTCAACCAGGGGCCAGAGGGCGGCGCCCACCTGAGTGGGGCCGGGACCCATGAGTTTAGGAAGACATCCCTGCTCCGTGAGGACGCCTGGGACTCCGGAACGCCGGCCTCATGGGAAGGGTCTTTGTATTTAAGGATGCTTACTCCAAGCTCTCCATCGCCATCCCCATCTGCTGCCAAAATAAAATACTCGAATGAGAGGAAGCTAGAACCCCCTCCCCCAGCTCCGGGAAGAAAGTCAAGTCCTGGCAACAGAGCTGCTTGTCTGTGGGAAAGTGCTGGCTGGCGATCAGGGCCAAGAGCCAGAGGGTTTTTTAATCAATCTTAATCAATCATACCTTTAGACCCCCTCCCACTTCTTCCAAAATTAGATTATTGCTACCAGGAAAGAGAATAATATGCCCATGGTCAAGAAGGCAAGTTCGGCACCCTTTAGAAGTTGGGAAGGTGGGGAAATGACAGCAGAGGGGGCAGGCAGGCCCTGGGGGGGGGGGGGCGCAGAGAAGACAGAATTGAAGCCACTGGGCTTCTTTCCACAGCAAAGAAATAGCTGGTGGAAACTAGGGGCTCCTCCGAGCCGAGGGCAGCCATCCACGCGGCCCATCTCTGACCCCAAGTCTCAGCCCGTCCCCAGCAGCCTGCACACAAGGGGAGGTCTGAGCCAGCAGCTTTCCTGAGGGGAGCTGTGATCTATATAAACAAGCCCAAACAGCGAGGAGAGTTCGGCTTAGTTGGCAGAGGCTACGAGGTCATCTCATTTTCCCCTCATTCGTGTGTTTGGGGCTGGAAGCCACAGGACCGTCCTTGGCTCGACCAGCCGGGGAAGCAGACTCCATGCAATTCATCCCGGGGCCAGGGGGCCTCGGACTGCGCCTGCCTTGTCACCCCGCACACCAAAAAGTTCTCTGTTCTACCAAAAAATAATAGTTATCTGATTGTTAAAATCGGGCAGAGGACCCCAGGAAACATTTTACCAAAAGAAGACAGTCGGACGGCCAAAGGGACACGTGAAAAGCAGCTCAACATCATTAATCATCAGGGAAATGCAAATCAAAACCACAACAGGTATCATATTACATTTGTCAGAATGGCCAGCAATAAATAAATAAATAAACTTTATATGGATTTAATATATTTTATGTAACGTTTAATATATTTATATATTTAATCTATTTGTATATTTTAATATGTTTAATATATTTATATAATTTCTAACTTATATATTATATATATATGAAACTCAGCTATAAAAAAGAATGAGATCTTGCCATCAGCAACAACACGAATGGACCCAAACTTATAATCCTAAATGAAATAAATCAGAGAAGACAAATTCTGTACGATTTCAGTTATACGTGAAATCTACGAGAGGAGCAAACAAAGCAGAAACAGGCCCATAGAGACAGACAACAGGTGGAAAGGGGTGGGGGGTGGGCCGAGGGGTGAAGGGAGAGGGAGAGGCAGGCTTGCAGGCGTGGGCATGCCAGGCAGGGCACGGCCTCGTGTGGCGACACATGGTAACTGTCCCGTCCGCTCGCTGTTTGTACGCCTGGGACAAATGTGACAGTGTCAACAACTACACTTCAAGAAAAAAAAAAAAAAATAGAACACTCTCTGTTCCAAGACAATGGTTGTGTGTGGAAATTGCTAATTAGAAACTACCATAGGGGCACCCGGTGGCTCAGTCGTCTGAGCGCCTGATTCTTGATCCCGGGTCAGTTCTTGATCTCAGGGTCATGCGTTCCAGTCCTGTGTTGGGCTCCACACTGGGTGTGGAGCCTACTTTAAAAACAAAACAAAACAGGGGCGCCTGGGTGGCTCCGTTGGTTGAACGACTGCCTTCAGCTCAGGTCATGATCCCAGAGTCCTGGGATCAGGTCCCACATCCAGTTCCCTGCTCGGCGGGAAGCCTGCTTCTCCCTCTCTCACTCCCCCTGCTTGTGTTCCCTCCCTGGCTGTTTCGCTCTGTCAAATAAATAAAACAAAACGAAACAAAACAAAAAACTATCATAGGCATGAATGCTCACAAGCCTACCCAGTGTAGGAAACGGCGGTGGGAGTGAAGGGATTTTAAAGCCACTTAGCTCATCAAAAATCCAGGATCTAAACATATTTGAGAGTCTGAAGGTCAGCGGGAGCCTGATAAGAACACAAAGCATTTCCCAACACAGAAGTCTCTGAAACATTCCCCTACTCCACCTGGGAGCTCCTGGGTGTTACTCCTAAAGGAATCCTGAAGCCGCTAAAGATCACAGAAAACACAAGTCAGGAGAGACCAAATTCTTCTGAGGAAGGAAAAGAAAGCAAGAATTATAGGCTCTTCATTCACGTCCTCAAACCTGGGAGTCGTCGGCCCGCAAGCACCGCCTGGTGTCGTGTGAGGAACAGAGAGATTCAGCTGAAACAGTGTAAACCCAGACCCCCCGGGAGGCGGCAGTGACAAGCCCCGCTGTCCTCCGCTGACCCCCCACGCGCCAGGCCGGTGGAGAACCTCACCAAACCTCAGCATCACCTCACAGGTTTGATTTTTCAACCCCCACTGGCCCCAGAATCGCCTGTAGAGATTATAAAAGTACATGTTTATGCCTCGCTTCAGATCTACTGACTCAGTCTCCCGGCTTGAAACCCGAAGATGTGCATTTTAAGAACCCCCCCCAACAGCTTAAGAAACTAGTGCTTAAAACCACCCTTGCTGCTCCTAACTCCCTCCTGTTCTCTCTCCTCAGTCTTGGGGTAACGCCCTCAGGGGTCAGAGAGCATGTCAAGGTTTAGCCACCTTAAGCTCACCTTAGTCAACATGAGAAACCAGGGGGGCAGCTCGGTTGGGGGGGCTCCTTGGGATCGAGCTCTCACCACAGCCAACGTCCTGGCCGAGAGTACCAGAGGGTGTGGTGACCTTAGTCTGGGGCCCTGTGTCTCCCTCCCCAAGTCCCAGTTTTGAGCCAAGCAGAATCAAGCAGAGGAAGACGACCTTGAACGGTTCCCACGTGCTCTTTATTCTAGGAATTATGTGTGTGGGGCCACTCCCCAACCCCTAAATCTAACCATCTTAAAAGCGGAGCCATGCCTCCTCCCTCATCACCCTGCAGGTGGAGTCTCAAGTTCCATTCTTGTCTGAGGCCCTACCAGTCACCTTGGGATTCTTCCAGTCATCCCGCGAGCCCCTGAGCAGGGGTAGTGCTTGCCTGCTCAACCTCAGTTTCTTGCTCCCTACCAACCTCTTCCCCATCCCCCCCAACTTCGTTTCTTCAGTTAGCATACTGGAGTGGATGAAGTCTACTTAGGACCATGAACAAAGGTCCTTCAACTTTCTCCTGAGCTCATCAGTCCACGCCAGCAGTGTCTGCCTCACACTTCAGTGTGAAACACTCTTAAGTGGTTGAAGGGAGAAGGTTAAAACCTCAACAGACTTTATAGTTGAATAGGGGTGAAGGAGAAGTTTTAATACAAAAATAACTACCGCTATAAACACAGCATAAAGGCCATAAGACCTACAACATGGGACAAGCTCAGGAAAGCTCCGGGGATTCCGTAGGACTGGATGTCGGCCTTGACAACAGATGTAGGAAGAGAACATTCTAAACAGAGAATAATGTAGACATCAGGCGCGGAAGTGGGAACGTTCTAGGGTGCGGTCAGAGAAGAGTTAAGACTCAACGTGACTGGGCGCCTGGGTGGCTCAGTGGGTTAAGCCTCTGCCTTTGGTTCAGGTCATGGTCCTGGGGTCCTGGGATCGAGGCCCGCATCGGGTTCTCTGCTCAGCAGGGAACCTGCTTCCTCCTCTCTCTCTGCCTGCCTCTCTGCCTACTTGTGATCTATGTCAAATAAATTTTAAAATTTTAAAAAATAAAGCTGTATTTAAAAAATAAAGAGCTCAATGTGACTGAGGGACAGCCAATGTGTCCTCTAAAGGCCTTGAATGCCAGCCCAAGAGCTCAAGACTTATAAGTAGAGGGATGACAGGTCTGGCCTGGCCTCCGAGAATCACAGGTGTGACGCCCTGGGGCAACGCTGTCCTATGGGAAGGCCAGATCAGAGGCTGCTGTCATAACCCTAGTCTCATGCAGCAAGGCCCTGCCCTCGATGGCAGCTGTGAGAACAGGGAGGAGCGGAGGGACAGCGGTGGAGAAGCCACAGGGAGGACGGACTGGACCAGGTCTTCAATCCTGTGCCCTCCAGTTTCTCCATGCAGAGGCGGCCAGTTTGGATGAAACAGATGTCCGAAATACTTCTTCACGCTCACTGTGACCAGTGACCAGGAGGTACAACAGGTCTGCAGCCCCGGGGCGGTGTCGGGGGCCCCTGTTCCTCTCTCTAGCCCATGCGGTGGGGCCCGCCTGCATCACCGGGAGGGGCCCCTGTGGCGCTGAGCAGCGCATGTGCAGTGAACTGAGGTGAGGCCCCAGCTCCGCTTCAACACAGCTGCGGGCCCTCTCCGTTCCCAGCTGCAAGGATGCTCAGATTCTGCCGCATCTTCCCACTCTGTCTGCTGCTCCATAAACGCCCTGTGTTACTTGGATTTATGACCTTAGCTCAGTTTTTCCTGCCACCCAACTGACAGTTCTCCTTTCAGCAGACGCCCCTTCCGTATGGACTGAAATGTCCTCCCCAAATTCTGATGTTGTCTTACCCCTCAAGGTGACTGTATCTGGAGATCAGGCTTTACAAGGAGCTAAGGAAGGTTAAACAAGGTCACAGGGTGGGGAAGTAATCCAGTAATCCTTGTAAGATGAAGAGGCCTGGAATGTGTCCTCCCAGAGAAGGCCATGTGAGCCCACGGCAAGAAGGTGGCCGTCTACAAGCTGAGGAAAGAGGCCTCAGAAGAAACCAACCCTGCCAACATCTTATTCGTGGACTTTCTAGAAGCCTCTAGAAGTGTGAAGAAATAAATCGCTGCTGCTTTAGCACACATACATTCCCCTGCCGAGTCTGTGGTATTCTGGTTATAGTGGTGAGAGACTAATGCATCTCCCACTTGGGTTGGGTGTTGCAAAGGGAAGCTGTCAGAGGAAACCAAGCCCATGGCTCGGCGACTAACAGAAAAGCGATGGGAGTGTGGGTCTGGAGCTCAGGACAACGGACTAGGCATGCACCAGAGTTAGGGGAAGCCTCCAAGTAGGAACACGGAAGGACAAGGTACCTGGGATTAAGGTCGGGGTTAATCCTATATCCAGGCAACCGGAAGAAGCAAAGAAGGCCAAGATTTTACAGCATAGTTAAACGAAAAGAAGCATTTCAAGATTGTAATTAACAACACAAAATGATGTTAAGAGGTAAAGAGAATGAAAACAGAGCATGTAACTAAGCTTAGAACGTGGGAGTCCAAGATGGAGAAGGGCCCGAGAAGGTCGTGACCGGTACCAGAGGCAACAAATATAGACACATCTCGAAACAGATGATGGCGAGAACAGGGATAGCAGTCTGAGGGGGAAGCAGGGCTGGAGGTTTTATTCTGACTGTGAAGAAAACAAGCAGCGTGCTGGTGTGTCAAGGGAGGACACGGGGAGAATAGGAGATGGCTTTTACCTCAGTGGGATGGAGTGTTTCCACTAGGGCAGACATTCTTTTAAAAAATGAGAGAAATTAGAAAAGAAGATCACTTACCTCAGCTCCAATCTCTCCTGTAGAGTAACTAAGACAAATTGGGAACTCTGAGGATATGGACCAAAATGTCCGGTAGGCCCCAACGGACAAATCGCGGGGGCCAGCAGGGGCCTGCGGATTCGCTGCTGATTAGCACCAAGAGGCAGCGGCCGGGAGGGAACAGGAACCAGGAATGCTGGGCCTGCCGATTTCTCAAGAGAATCTAGAAATCCAGATTTATGCAAAATGTCTCCACTGTAAAAAGCTGACAGCTATTTCAAAACTCCATGTAAATCCAATGGAACTGAGGCCCTGGGCTGGCAGTTCATGACCTTTAAAATCCTTTTTAGGATTTCCAATAGCCACAGCATTGTTTCACTACAATGAGTCAATAAATTCAATACAATTTTCTAAGAAAAAACTTAGGTTTGGGCACCTGGGTGGCTCAGTGGGTTAAAGCCTCTGCCTTCGGCTCAGGTCATGATCTCAGAGTCCTGGGATCCGGGCCGCGTTGGGCTCTCCGCTCAGCAGGGAGCCTGCTTCCTCCTCTCTCTCTGCCTGCCTCGCTGCCTACTTGTGATTGATCTGTGTCAAATAAATAAAGTGTTTAAAAAACAAGAAAAAGAAAAAACGTAGGTTCATTTTTTCCCACTAGAGACAGCGGTCAACCTCATGAACCGATAGAACAATCAGGATGGCTTCTCGTGGCTTTTTCTCACCACCGGGTCCATCAAGAATAGGAGGAGAAAGTGGTAACTTTTACCCTAAGTTGGGGTTAGACACGTTTAAAAAACAGAAGGCTCGGAGAGGAGGATTTCTATACGGACAATGAGCATAGAGCTGGAATGTTAGACCAGCGTGAGGTGGCAGGGGAAGCCAAGAGGGTAGGGCTGGAGAGATGAGTGTCAGGGACGGGCTGAGCAGGGCAAATGGGGAGACGGAAGGAGTGGTTTCAAAAATTAAGGAAAGGTCATCTTAAAAGATCTGGAGAACAGAGTCATTTCTAGTCACGAAAAGTCTAAAAGAAGTGTCTATGTAGCTGATGTGAAGGGAACTGGTGTTTTCATTTCCCTCTCCCCACATCACTCAAGTCTGGTAAGGACATCGGTAAGGACCAGTTTTAGGGGTGATCCAGTTTCTAACCCCAGCATCACTGCTCTCCAGCTGGGAGAACATGACTTCTCTCATTCTGAGCTGCAGACCGAGGTCCACGTGGAAGAGGAAAAGCGTATGGACACCGTGAAGATGCCTTAGAATCCACCGTGAGAAGCGTCCAAGCACAGTACGGGGGCACAGAAGGCCAGTCGCACACGTGGCCCGGCCCTGTTCTCTGGTGGGAGCCCCGATCCCTTTTTCTGTGAGAACACTGGAGCTGTGTTCCTGGTTTTCTCTCCGAAGGAGACAAGGGCTGGGCCGGGGGAAGCAGCCACCTTGATGATCAGGCCAGTGATTCTCGCAGCCCAGGTGAAGTCAGCGTCAGCCCTCGGCAAGGCCGGGCGGAGGATTCTGTTCCCCAGGAAGTGAAACTCACATAACGAACTCCACTTTCTCTGACCCCAGAAGGCGCATGGAAGCCTAAAGCCAGGGAATTACAAAAGGACCAGGGCTTCAGAGCAGATGGGCTGGGGGGGGGGGGGACACGACACCAGGGCTCGGGAGCGCATGAGCTCTC
Source organism: Spilogale gracilis (assembly GCA_004023965.1). Lineage (NCBI taxonomy): Eukaryota > Metazoa > Chordata > Mammalia > Carnivora > Mephitidae > Spilogale > Spilogale gracilis. Next base: position 86,944 of record PITA01006835.1, read on the forward strand.
CCGGGGGTGTGCACAAGCTAACAGCGCAGGCGCCAAGCAACAGACAAGGGTGGAGAAGATTCACGAGGGAAGCACGACCCTGGACGTGGAAAGCTACTCCAGGTAGGGCCCGCGGTAGCCGAAGAGTCCCTAGTGAACAGGCTCACTGTCCAGGCAGCATCCCTGAATTTCCAAAGTATTTAAGAAAAGGTCTAGGAGGAACTGCATTCTGTGTGGAGCAGAAGAACAGAAGGGTGTTGCCGGGGTGACACCCAGCGAGGCGCAATGACTTCATGGGGAGAGAGCAGGGCCTTCTGCCAGGATGGAGCCGGCGGGGCTGGTCTGCAAACACGGGACCCTACAACCACGAGTCACGATGGATCCAGCGCCATCTTGCCCAGTACTTGGGAAACATTGGTGCAGTGAGCACCAGACCACAAAGAAAATACCATCTCTCCCCAAAAGGCGCTCATGCAACCAACACCCGAGCCCCGGAAAACTACACGGCAATAACTGAGCCAGACGGCAGGTGACTGTGAGTGTGCATGGTTATTTGTAGAGCTGGGATGTGCCACAGAGAAATTATTTGTTTCTTTGAGGCATGAGGGGAAGAGAGGGCGAGAGCCCAGGGTAACATTCAACCTGAATGGTGTTTGCTTTGCCCTGAACTCCTTGCTGGTCTATAAAACCCTTGGAACTTAAGGAGAAGGCAACATTCCTGGGAAGCTCAACCAGGCGTATGGGCACAACGTGGCCTCATGGACAGCACTGTCCCCCCATCACGGGTGTCCATCCGTGTAATGAGCGAGACACAAAACACTAGACTTCTGTCAGAAAAACACCTTTGGTGGAGAATGAACCCTTAAGTCAGCATGTGGACAGGCCAAGAATCCCTGACAGTTACAGGCCCTGACCGAGGCCTCCTCCCGTCATGCAGTCTCTTCCAACAGCGTAAGAGGGATCCTGTCATGTCCAGCTGCCATTGACAGAGGTGGCCAGCAAGGAAGAGATCAAAGCAATTCAGTTTCATCTTTCTCCAAAAAACATCTCACCCAGAGCAGACCCTAGGTCTCTGCTGCGGATAATACACTTAGGAGCACCTGGGTTCCCCCTCGGAAAAGCAAGACCTACAGAAATTCAAACACTCAAGTGTATGCATTTTAAACAATTAGTGTCAAAAACAGAAGGATCAGCGGGACCCTAAGATGCGTACTTGCTAACTTTACTTTCCCATTGTCACAGTCACCATTTGGCCTTAGCCAGCAAGAGTTTCAAATGTGGGAAATTAATGAAGCGCATTCTGCTGAGCACTGCGTGGAAAAGAGTGACCCCGGGCCCCATGAGTCAATTCTTATTCCTCATTTATGATAAGGAATGAATCTGCTTATCTCAAAGTTCATTTAGCCATCTCGTGCTAAGTGCTACCTCTGGGCCCTCCCCCGCCCACCATGAATGATACTTTGTCCTACAGGCAGGGCTCTGGGTTGGAGGTCAAGGTCTCTACACTTGACTTGATTATTTGAGAGTTCTGCAGGCTGGGAGAAGGACCGAGTTAACATTGTGTGGGAACAAAGATGCCCTCAAAGAGGCTAGCTTTTGCTGCTCGTAAAGCAGATAAAACCTGAGAAGAGCCAAACCATCCTGAGGGCTGGCGGGAACAGCGGCTATCCTCTCCAACTGGCATCTGGTCCTACAAGACCTCTTGACCTTGAATTTCTATCCCTTCATTGTTTTCACGTGTTCCAGAGTCCTCCTGCCCCCAGGCTCTCCCACTTACTGCCTTGAGATCTTGCCATCATGTCAGGTTCTAAAAGAATCATTCAATGGGCCTCTGGGTGGCTCGGTCAATTAAACATCTGACTCTTGATTTTGGCTCAGGTTATGATCTCAAGAGTTATGAGACACAATCCCTTGTCAGGCTCCATGCTGAGCTTAAGACTCTCTCTCCTCCTGCCCCTCCCCTGCTCGCTTGCTCTCTAAAAGAAATAATAAAAATAAATAAAAACAAAAGGATCGTTCAAGAAGCAGGAACCAGTCTCCACAGCTCTGGCACAATCCTGCCTACCTCGATCCTCTAGGCGCCTCAGCAGAAACCCCAGGGCCTACTCGGGGTCGCCCACACCCGGCCTGCCCTTTGCTGGTGCCTGGAGCACCTTCCCCACTGATGACTTACTCAGAGTAGCTCCTAAGTAATCATTCTTTCCACATGAATGAATTTAAAACCTACCCATTTTCAAGGCTCAGTTCAAATCTTAAGTTAAACACAAATCCTTTCCTGACCACCACAGTCTGAAGGCATCACTCCATCGTCTGGAATTTCAAGTATCATTTAGATAATTGATAAGCTATATTTAGTTCTTACTGTGGGGCAGACAGATCCCGAGGCCTGATCAGATTAGATGCCATCCGCCCTCGCAGAGCCCAGGACCGCAGGGGGAAATTTATAAACACAATTACCCCACGGCAGCAGACGTGCAGGAATATTTAAAAGAAAATGTCTTGCTCTTGTTAAACATAGTTACTGGGATCCTACTACGTGCCAACCACAGTTAACCCTAATGGTTCATTCCTCAAGTGAACAACAAGACTCTGAAAAGTTAAATTGGTTTCCCATGGCTGTTCGGATAAGCCACGAGCATGGGTTCAACCCACTTGAGTCTGGGCTCCTTCCACCACCTTCCCCGCCTCCCGGCCGGGAGGTATACACCATGTTGGCGGACAGAAGTAGTTAGACTGGAAGGCGGAAGGCAGCACAGGTGAAGAAGAGCACAGGTGTGTTCAGGAACGGTGAATGGCTCAGAAAGCCTGGAGCGCAGGTGTGTGTCGAAAGGCAGCAGCAGTTCGGGCGAGACCCGGAAGCACATGGGGCTCAGACCCCCAGATTACAGGAGAGCTCCGGTGTATGTATCACACGAGGCTTAGAGCCTCAGAGGCTGGAGGCCACCTCAGACCAAGAGCGACCCTACAGACTTGCTATCGAGTCACCTAGAGGCCACCCTTCCTACTTATCAGAACTCCTTGCCGCTGCCTGGGCTCTTTCCTTCTCTGGGGTCATGCCCATCACCCATCAAACCTATGCCCATTGAACAGGGGCGCCTGGGTGGCTTGGATGGTTAAGCGTCTGCCTTCAGCTCAGGTCACGATCTCCAGGTCCTGGGATGGAGTCCCACGTCAGGCTCCCGACTCAGTGGGGAATCTGCTTCTCCCTTTTCCCCTGCCCTGCTACTCCCCCTACTTGTGCTGTCTCTCTCAAATGAATAAAATCTTTAAAAATAAAAAAAGATCGTAACAGTAGCGTAGACAGTGTGCGAGGCCCTCCGAGATGGCTTTCTCCCACCTAATCTCCCAGGCATTCCAACGAAGTGCTCCTGTGCCCGTCTGATGGAGGAGGGCACAGTCTCGGAAAAGAAGAATGTGTCTGTTTGCAAAGCAGCTTTCCAGTGTCCACACTCTTCATCCCTGAGCCACGAGATCACTGGGCAATGAGAGCCAGTGTCCACACTCTCCATCCCTGAGCCACGAGATCACCGGGCAATGAGAGTAAGAATGCCATGGACAGGCGCTGCCCAGATCTTGAGGAAACGTGCCTACGTGAACTTGCTACGTTCATCCAATGCCTATGCAACAAATAGGAAGATCATTTAACCAGGCTGTGACCAGAGCCATGTATCCGTCCATGAGCAAAGCCGGGCCCTCAGGTGCCCCGAGAGTATCAACCAGGGGGCCTCAGCATTCTCTCCTTGAGAGCAGTTTCTCAAAACACCTGGCTTCTATTCTTGCAGCCCATTCCCTGCCGAACTCCCATGCAGCCAACCATGTAAGCATGTACTCTATGCCAGGTGCCTTCCCAAGAGCTGGGGTTAGAGCAGGGAATACGAAAGACGAAATCCCAGCTTCTCTGAAGCCTGACCTCTGGCAAGGGTGACAAGTGGGAAGTAAACCAGAAGACTTCTGGTGACAAAGCCTATGAACAAAGAGACGCAGCGGTGCGATGGAGGGGGAGGCTGGATTGAAAAGCTCTTCCTGGGAACAGAACATCTGGATTTATACAGGGATGACGGGAAGGCGCCAGGCTTCCGAGCTGCAGGATGGTAAGGGCCTCCGCCTTAAGGCTCCACCTGAGACTTGATGGCTGAAGGGGACATTAGCCGTGATCTAGTCCCAACTCCTGATATACGGGGGAGTCTAGGGAGGCTCGCTGAGATGAAAACACCGGGAAGAGGTGCCCCAACTGACCAAAGCCTGTTTTTCCCACGCAGCCTTTGGATACACACACTGGAAATGTACACACCTTAGGTTTAAGCTTTTAATCCCCTGAAACACGTCCCATTTATAATTTTTCAGTACAGCCCTGGGGAAAGCATGGTCCTCGCTGACAGACGGTGAAATCACAGCCCCAGCTGTCTACAGGCCTGTCACCAGCCGCCAAGCCACAGCGCGGGCTCTCTGCGCCCAGTTCTCTTTGCCCTGAAGGAGAAACTCTGTCTGGGCAGCAGTCTATGAATACAAGACATCATTACTAGTGACTTCATAGTTTATGGTGCAGAGAACATAGAAAGAGTCGAAGATAAAAACAATTTACTTAATCATAACACACAAACTCAAAGTCCCTGAGTTATTTACATGTGGCTACAGGCGACTGGACACCAGGCTTGGGGCTGAGAGCAAGCACGCCGGGGCGAAACTGCAGGGACAGCCGAGGAGGAAGGCAGCAGCCCCCACCAGAGGCTGGAGGACCCTTCTATGAAGTCGTCTTTAAGTCCCCGAGTCCCTTCTGCTTGGGAAGCGGCCAGTGGTTCCCAAACCTGGCTGCACACCAGAATCTTCTGGAATGTTAGACAAAGATTTTCAGACGCACACAAGACCCAAAGGATTATAAACTCCAAAGGGTAGAGCCTGGGGAGGTTGCTAGAAAACTCAGCCAGCCTGGAAACTCACTGGTTTTCCTCATTTCTTACTGCTGTAACACGATGAAAAGAGGAAATGCCTGTTTTTAGTATCCAGTGGGAAAGTTAAGTTAGGTTATCCTTTAAGGGCTGCTTCCAGAAGAAAATCTGCAGAACACCAATCCCTTGCCTAGTAGGGAGCTCTGAGGAGTATCCCTGCTGATGACCCCTGAGGTCTGTTTTCCCTTTTGGCTGAACACCAACCCCCTGCAACCCTGGGAAAGCTTTTCCTGAGGGTCAGTTTACAGTTCCTTTGTGCAGCGCAAGCAGAGAGAGCCTCAGTGCAGCCAATTCCCCCCACCCCCCAAAGGCCCTGGCTCCTTCCCCATAAGCCACCCTGGGGCTCTAGCCAGCCACTGCTTGGAAAAGGAGAAAGGAAAAGAAAAAAGAGGGTTCGGTGGGCCCAGGCAGCTGGTGCCCCCACTCAGGGGGACAGAGTATGCTCTTACCTGGATGTGGAAAGAAGAAAAGCTGGTCCGACCGCTGGGGAATTCTCTATCTGCGGGTGAGCTCTAGTCTTGGAACTCACTGGACTTTGAACAGATTGATTTAAAAGCTGATGTATTTAACAGGGACCTGTGGTCTGAGTTCAAGTGACCTCTGTCCTGCTTCCTGCCAGCTGCTGGACCCGGGGCAGCGCAAAGCTGAGACGCCCCCACGAGCCCCGGACTGCCCGCCTGCCCCCCAAGGGGACTTGCTGCCCACCTGGCCCTCCCAGAGAAGGGAGGGGGCGGTGCGGGAGGAGGCGCCTCTGCCTTCCTCGCTTCTCTCCCTTAGCAAATGCCTTGGTCACCCCGCCCGACACTCAGTGCGCTAGGAACCCCCACGTGCCCCATCCCAGGGTCCAAGGCCTGCGGGCACCACCGGACACCCTCGAGTACCAAGTTGTCCCTGAGGAGCAGGAACCTCTACGATCCCCCCGCCCCACCGGGTAGAAGGCTTGGGGGCCGACCAGCCACGGTCAATGGAGCAAAGCCTCTTGGGTGCCCTCCTTCCTCCCCGGGAGTCTTTACCTATATGCAAAACCCCTGATCTTATTTCCAGACTGCCCTCCTCTTCTGGCGCTCTCCTCACTCCCTTGGCTCACCTGAGGGTGCTCCGTCTCTACTCTCCAGCCTGTTGACAATAGTTCGCCCTTCCACCCACTCGGCCTCTGGGCAAGCCCGGCGGGGGCGAGGGCGGCCCTGCCACGGGGGCTCTGGCCGCCTGGGGGGGGGGGCGGGAGCCTTAGGTTTCCCTCAAGCCGCCCCACCCACTCGACCCAGATTGTCAGCCCACACTGCAGTCGGGGCAAGAGAGCGCCCCAGGCAGTAAGGCAAAGTAAACGAGCTGAGGACAGGGTGACCTCCCCGCCACCCACACGGGGCTCCTCGCCCCGGCTAGGCCTTAGGTTTTCCCAAGAAAGGCAGGGCCCAAGCCGGAGGGTAAATGGTCAAAAGTCACAAACATCTGAGCAACTAACTTAAATCGGGTCCTGTCCACCGGGCTGCCCCGCCCCACGGGCCTCCCGTGTATCTCCCTAAATGGCCCGGGAGGAGGGAAAATCTTGATTGAAGATAGAACACCGGGGCTCAAACACTGACTCCGCCATTTCCCAGGTGTTTACTCTCTGGAGTAATTCATCTCGTACTCGGAGTCTCACTTACCTTCATCACCTCTAAATAATCATTCCTTTATTGTCTTTAGAGTTTTTTTTTTAATATTGAGTCAAAAGATCTCATCCTTCTGCCCGTAAATCCTAATTGCTCCCTCCGGAGCGACTCTAAGTCTGCTCTCTCCTACGAAGCAACCCTTCAGATATTTGAAGGTTGTTACATCCTCCATAAGCCTTCTTCTCCCCGGGATTCAGTGAGTGCCCCTTATTCCCTAAGGTGATCTGCCCTGGCCGGGACATCACGGCTTCGGCCCCCTGCCCCCAGCCAATTTGATGACGTCTCTTAAAATCAAGGGTCTAAAGGGGAAGCTTTAGAGTGAGGGAATCTTCTGTAGCTCGTCCTGGGTCTTGAATGTGGGAGTCGCTATGCAGCTGTCCACCAAGTCTCATCGATCTATACGCGTAAACAGTACATACAAGATGCCTTAATTGCTAAGAAGCCTAGGTCAGTAATATTTATTATTATTTTTTAAGATTTTATTTATTCATTTGACAGAGAGAAACACAGCCAGAGAGGGGACACAAGCAGGGGGAGTGAGAGAGGGAGAAGCAGGCTTCCCGCCGAGCAGGGAGCCCGATGTGGGACTCGATCTGAGGACTCCGCGATCATGACCTGAGCCGAGGGCAGAAGCCTAACGACTGAGCCATCCAGGTGCCCCAGTAATATTTATTCTTGACAATTGTAAAATTTTAAAAGTTGGGTGACAAAATAAAATGAAGACAGCCCTCACAGTGCAGACGCCTCATCTGGAGACTTCTCAGCCTTGCCCTTCATCCCAGCGCAGATGGAAAAACAGTCACAATCTTTGAGACTGGGAAGAGAAAAGACCTCGAAATGCAGAGAAAATGGGGCGCCTGAGGGGTTCAGTCGGCTCTTGATTTCGGCTCAGGTCCTGATCTCAGGGTCTTGGGACCAAGCCCCACGTTGAGCTCCACAGAGTCTATTGAATTCTCTGTCTCTCCCTCTCCCTCTACCCCTCCCTGCTGCTAGAACTCTCTTTCTCTGAATAAACAATTAAATAAAATCTTTAAAAAGAAAAAGAAAAGAAATGCAGAGAAAGTTTGGGCTCAAAATCAAATAGAAAGAAGCATTTTTTTTTACTTTAAATTTATTTTATTTTTTCAGTGTTCCAAGATTCATTTTTTAAAGTGACTAAACCCTTTCCCAGTGGAATGTTGAATGGAATGATGTTTACCTCACTAAAACTTGAATTCTATCTTTTTAATGAGTTTTTATTTATTTATTTGGACAGAGAGAGACTGAGAGAGGGAACACAAGCAGGGGGAGTGGGAGAGGGAGAAGTAGCCTCCCGCTGAGCAGGGATTCCCTAAGCGGGGCTCTATCCCTAAACCCCGGGACCATGACTCAAGCCAAAGGCAGATGCTTAATGACTGAGCCCACCCAGGCGCCCCTAAAACTTGAATTTTCAAAGCTTTCCTGCCTATGAATAGATCTGATCTGATTAATGCAAAGTAGAATGGGTCTTATCGATTGCTTAGATCTAGACATCAATGAGAAGAACAAATAACATTATCTATTATGTACCTGGTAAGCCTTTATATCCATTATTCTGTTTAAAAGGGCAGAACCCTTTAGGCCGATATCACTATTTGAAAGATAAGAAAAGCCTAGACTCAGCGGAGGGGTTATCCTGCCCAGGATCCCGTGGTGCAGAAGAACGAAGGCGCCTGTCTGGGTGTTGCCGCCCCTGCACGATAAGGCTCCCAGCCGTCCGGGAAGGAATGTGCTCGCCTCTTCTAGGCGGAGGCTGATGGGTCCGTATCTGGTAGATGAGAAATACCACGGCTCTACAACTGTGCCGTGCGGGCGTGTGGTGCAAGCCGTCCCGTGTGTGCAGACCTGGGCTTCGGCATCAACACATGCTGCATGAATCCGAACTCCGCCATTAAGAGGTTGGATAGTTTTGTATTTTTTTAAAGATTTTATTTATTTACTTGACAGAGCGAGACACAGCGAGGGAGGGAACACAAGCAGGGGGAGTGAGAGAGGGAGAAGCAGGCTCCCCGCTGAGCAAGGAGCCCGATGTGGGGCCTGAACCCGGGTCTCCAGGACCATGACCTGAGCCGCAGGCAGACGTTTAAAGGCTGAGCCACCGAGGGGCCCCTAGTTTTGTGTATATTTTATTGTGAGCTCAAGTTTGGAGACAAGGTTTGCCTTGTCTTTGTGAGGCAGCAGCTCTCTATGCCCCTAGAGTGACCAAGGAAGGCACTAACAACAGGCCAACTTATGTTACTTTCCTCAGTGTTTCCCCGATCCTATAATAATTCACATCAGTTACCACCCTAGCCCTCCCCCTTTTTTTGAGGTGGGGCGGGGCAGAGGGAGAGGGAGAGAGAGAATCTTAAGCAAGCTCCACCATGCACAGCGCCCAACGTAGGGCTCGATCTTACAACCTAAGATCATGACCCTAGGATCGTGACCTTGAGATCATGACCTGAGCCAAAATCAAGAGTCAGATGATGAACCGACTAAGCCATGTAGGCCCCCCAACCCGAGCGCCTTCTGAAGGCAAAATATGTTTGGGAATTTGCAGGAGGAAATTCATTTTTCTTCCGAGAGTCCAGGCCAAGACAGATGGTTTCCTTGCTATCCCTGGTCAGCTCTTCCCTATTCTGTGGTTTCCATAAATAGATCCCTCTTCATCATACTTTTATATTATGTTTATTAATTATTTTCTGTCCCTCCCCCACCACAATATAAATTCCCCAGAGGCAGGATTTGTATTTGTCACTGCATCCCAAGTGCCCGGAATAGAAGCCTAAACTATAGTAAGCTTTCAAAAAACGAAATTGAGCAAAGGAGTGACAAGATGCCTCTCGTTTTGCTAGCTCGATTTTCATCCGGCCCTTTCGATAAGTAGGTCGACTTCTGAGGGTCTCAGCTCTATCCAGGGTCTCAGTTCCTCGGTCCTATCTCCTACTCCAAAGTGACCCCGTGAGAACAAACGGTTGCTTACCTTTTTTTTTTTTCTCTTCACTTCTGGACCTTAGCG
>PITA01006836.1:0-96596 GCA_004023965.1 Spilogale gracilis
GTTGGGGCGCCTGGGTGGCTCAGTTGGTTAAGCGACTGCCTTCGGCTCAGGTCATGATCCTGGAGACCCGGGATCGAGTCCCACATCGGGCTCCCTGCTCGGCGGGAAGCCTGCTTCTCCCTCTCTCACTCCCCCTGCTTGTGTTCCCTCTCTGGCTGTGTTTCTCTCTGTCAAATAAATAAAATCTTTAAAAAAAAAAGAAAAGAAAAGAAAAGAAAAGACTAATTGTTGGAGTTCCCTGCATTTTAAGTTTTATTGAAGTCTAATTTACCAATCTGTGTGACTGTGTGTGTGTGTGTGTGTGTGTGTGTGTGAGAATTTCATTTCTGGTGCCATAACCAAGAACATTGTGCCTAACTTGAGGCATTAAAGTTCTCTTTTATGTTTTCTCCTATCAGTTTTATTGCTTTAGTTCTTACATTCAGAATATGATTCAGTTTGAGCTAATTTTTTGTGTATGGTGTGAGATAACAATCTAAACTGACCTTTTGGCTTGTGACTATCCAATTGTCTCAGCATGACATGTTGAAAAAATTATCCTCTTCCCCCACTGAATTCCCTTGGCACTTATTCTGAAAATTAACTGGCTCTAAATGTATAGGTTTATTTCTGGACTCCCTGTTCTGTTTCATTGTTTTATGTCTATCCATATGCCAGTACTACATTGTCTTAATTATAGCTTTATAGTAAGTTTTGAAAGTGGGAAATGAAAGTCATCCAACATTGTTCTGCTTTTCTAGAATTGTTTTGGCTAGTCTGGGTCTTTTGCGTTTCCATAAAAATTTTAGGATTAGCTTATTAATTTCTGCAAAAAATACCTGCTATGAATTTCACAAGGATTGTGCTGAATCTACAGATCAATTTGGGGAGATTTCTTATCTTAAAACTATTGTGTCTTCTGACTCATACACATGGACTAGCTCTCCACTTATTTAGGTCTCTTAAAATTTCTTTCAGACCCCTCCTTCCTCATCCATTTCCTTTTGAGGTCCAACATTGTGGGGCTCCTCAGATGGATCAGCTGGTCTGCTAAGGGTCACAGCCAATGCAGGCAGGAAGTATTTCCCTAGGAAGCCCCCTGAAAGGAAGGCAACATTTAGAGGGTCATGACAGGAGGGCTGGCTTCTACGCACATATGGCTGAGATTGGGAACCCCAATCTCACTCAGTTATCTTGATACAGTGGGTTCACTTCAAGAGCAATGGCTGAATATAAAGGAAAAATGAATAAATAGTACCCTCAGTTATGAATAACACAAAAGGGATATGATCATCCTACTTTAAAGATTCTGGTTGGTGTCAGGCTCTGGACCAGTAGCTGTGTTATTCAAAAAGATGCTAAGAATGTCTTAGGATTTTGTAAATCTATGCCCCAAATTAAGCTCCCTGGTGGGCTGATCAGGACCCCCAGTTATTGATTACATTGATTGCTATTTGGGGATGAGGGGTGTCTTGGCTGGGTTCCCCAGAAACAATTTATAAGATAAATGCAAGTAGTAGATTTGAAGGTGATCTCAAGAAACGCTAGTAGGGGAGTAGGGAAATGAGGCATGACAGTAAAGGAAGACAATAAGGGTGCTTTAAGGATGAGATTACTGCTATAGGCAACTGGAGCCTAATAATCACCCCCAAGGACTCTGAGAGACAGTGGAGAACATTCTTCCAAATTGTCCTACATATGGAACAAGGAAGCTGGGGTATTTCTTCACTAAGACCCCAAACCCCAACTGTCATGAGTAGAGGGCCATTTCTGGGCATAACCCTGACACTTCCAAATAAGCAGTCATGTGCACCTGCAGCCAAAAATAAACCCTCAGGAAGAGGGCGCCTGGGTGGCTCAGTTAAAGCCTCTGCCTTCGGCTCAGGTCATGATCTCAGGGTCCTGGGATCAAGGCCTGCATTGGGCTATCTGCTCGGCAGGGAGCCTGCTTCCCCCTCTCTCTCTGCCTGCCTCTCTGCCTACTTGTGATCTCTCTCTGTGTCATATAAATAAATAAAATCTTTAAAAAAAATAAACCCTCAGGCAGAGGGTTGATGGTATTTTCCAAAGGAATGCCTCAGTGTGTAAGAGCCGAGAGGATAAGAGTGAGATTCCAACACCCACTACAAAGCAAACACAGTGACTACCAGTTGGTTCTAATCTTTCATCCTGCCTTTCTTCCTCATATCAGAACTGAGGTATAATTCTGGACAGTGACATACACAGCTAACAGACCACTTCCCTACCTCCCTGCAGCTCTTGGTGGGAGTGTTCAGACAGAGCTTCCAAGAGCACACTTTGGCCCCTTCCCTCTTTCCTTTCCTCCTTTCTCCCACTGAAATTGTGGATGTGATGGCTGGAGCATAAGCAACTGTTTGGGGACCGGAAGAAAAGACCAAGAGAATCACAGAGAACTTGGTCCTAATATCACAGGCCACATACGAACATCAGCAACTACTTGCCACCAGGCTTCACATTACACAGGAGAATAAACCCTGAAGTGTTCCAGCCGCCAGAGCTGGCTTCTGCGGCAACACATCAATGCAACTTCCAATCACACAAGGAACTTGAATGATTCTCAAAAAGAGAAAGGAGTTTACTTATATACCCAAACTGGTGAAGCAAGCTACACCAAGTACAATGAAAAATACTGACAAAAATCTAAATGAACCAGGAGAAGAGAGTTGAATTAATAATATATGAAGCATCCATAAAATGGAATACTCTGCAGATATGAAAAATGGATAATTTCTCCATAAACACTGATCACAGTAGAAATGACCCTTATTATTTAAAATCAAAAGGCATAATACATCAAGTGACAAAATCAAGTCACATGAGTACAAGTGCCCTGTACATTCTCAGAGTCATACCTTTATAGGGAGGTGCTTTATACTTTAAGATATCTTGAAGCTTGAAAACAAGCTTGAAAACAAACAGGGGCGCCTGGGGGGCTCAGGAGGTTAAGCGTCTGACTCTTGATTTGGCTCAGGTCATGATCTCAGGGTGGTGAGATCGAGCCCCGTGTTGGCCCCATGCTGGGTCTGGGGCCTGCTTAAGATTCTCTCCTCTCTCTGACCCTCTCCCCTCTCTCAACAAACAAAGACACCAGAACACCTGTTGGGTGTTCTGAGCCTCCTGGGAAGGTGTCCATGCGCCGGGTAGCCGTGCTATGAGGAAGCCGCGCCTCTTAGAGACCTCACGGCAGGCTCCCCGGTCAGGTCAGCTGTCCTGGTCTTGGAGTCGCCCCCACCCAGGAGTCAGACAAAACCATCAGGTTCATCATCCAGCCTCCAGATGCTAACTACCCCCAGCCTCCAAATCTTCCCAGCTGAGGTCCCAGACACCGCAGAGAAGGGACAAACCATCCCCACTGCGTCCTGTCCAAATGCCTGGCCCTGAGAACCCACAACTGTGGCAAAATGGTTGTTTAAAGCCACTAAATAATAATAAAATAAAATAATGAGCTGAAGAAATCAAAAAAGTAAAGCACATTTTGCTGCTGCCTGGAACACGGGCTTAGGGGGTGCGCATCCCAGACAATGAAGATGGAGGCAAATCCTGGGGGTGCGGCAGAGCAGCGAGTGAGCGTGGGTCCCTGGGGGACTCAGCCCTGGACACCTGCCTCTGCACAGTGACATGGGAGAGGAACCTCTCTTATTTAGGCCACTGCCAACTTGGGGCTCTGTACAGGCCACTGAACCCACATCTGAACTCATACTGGCAGATGTAGATTTCAGATACACATGTGGGTGTAGACACAGAGTTAGGGGGCGGTGGAGATAAAATCCTGACCGATGGCTAGACAGCCATCAGGATCTGTCACCAAGGAAGAAGGATAAAAGCGATCCTAGGCAGACAACTCAAAATCACTGTCATATCCCAGGAAATAAAGCAAAACACATTTGATTACTCAGTACCCATGACTAACATGATTATTTTAGCTGCAATCCCAGAAAACCAACCTAGCAAAAGTGCAGAATTTATTGCAGAGAAGGTCAAGCTGCTTCGGGATGCTGTGGGGGCTCCCCAGCTTGGCAAAGGGAACAGAAAGCAGTGGTTCCCATGGACTTGAGCCAAAAAAAAATCCCAAGGGATTGTTGGGTTCCCTTGGATTGCCTCGTGAGCCAATCTTCACATGGGTCTGGGGTCCACAGTGGCTCAGTGTGAGTAACCTGGCAATCCTTGGACCAGTCCCTATGCCCAGAGGGAGGGAGCTTTTGGGTAAATGCCAACTCATTTCCATGGTCTCACAAAAAGAAAGCAGTGTCGTGAGGGGCCACTCCATGCAAAGCCACTACATATACCAAGATTACTGCTATGGACAGAACTGTGTCCCCCACTGTCGTCCCCCAGAATTCATATGTTGAAGCCCTAAGTCCCAAACGTGATACCGCTAGAGACAGTGCCTTTTGGAAGTCAAGTTTAAAAAGATCATCAAGGTAGAGGCCTGATCCAAGAGGACCATGGTCTTCTAACAACCAGAAGAAACACAGGGGGTGTGTTCTCATTCTCTCCACCACGTGTGGACTCATCCAGAAGGAAGAGGGCCCTCACCAGAGACCGACCATGGGAGTGTGTGATCTGAGATTTTCTCTACATTTTCACAGTCATGAGGATTAGAATCACTGAAGCAACATGTACTTGGGGGCTTTTATCAGACTCAAAATGTGTCACGACCCAAAGAACCGTGAAGCTCCGCAGGGCTGCATTCATGGAGGTGTGATGCTCAGAACAAAGGAGGTTATTCTCACTACAGTGGCTGCACCAGCAGCCTATGTCCAGTTCTGATCTTTCACTAAAAAAAATAAAAGATTTGTTTTTATTTTAGAAACACAGAGAGAGAACACTAGTGGCAGGAGTGGCAGAGGGAAAGAGAGAGGGAAAGAATCCCAAGAAGACTCCCAATAAGCACGGTGCCCAACATGATCCTGAGATCCTGATCTGAGCCAAAACCAAGAGCGGGACAATTAACAAACTGAACCACGCTGGTGCCCCCGGGCCTTCACTTTAAGAACACTGGCAAGCTGGGGTATATTCAGAAGAGGGAACCAAGAAGGCCAGGGGAGGGAACATGGACAGCATCTGTAAACCATGAGCAAGCCAAGGTATTTAGTATGAAGAAGAGAAGATCCAGGATGGAAGACATGAGAGCTGACCTTTAGGCTCAGCCCAGTGCAGTCACAGTTGCGTCACTGAGGGATAGTGAGCTTCCTGTCTCTGGTGGTATGCAAACCAAGGCCTGGCCACCTGTTGATGTGGGTATATGGTTGGATTGATTGAGCGTGTGGTTGGACCACAGGGCCGTAAAACTTCCTTTCATGCTGAGTGTCTGTCTGACTCTGATTTCTGGAAAGATATGGGAGAATTACCCAGGAAGGCGAGCACTATGGACTGAATGTTCGTGTACTCCTGAAAATTCCTACATTGAAGCCCTCACCTGGGTGTAACTGTATTTGGGGATGGGGCCATGAAGGACATCATTAAGAATTGGATCCGTTTCCTTATTAGAAGAGACGCTGGGGAGATTGTGCCCTTTCGCCACATGTACAGAGGAAATAACTGGGTGAAGACACAGCAAGACAGTGGCCATCGAGAAGCGAGGGAGCGGGTTCACACCGGCAGCTGAATCAGCCAGCACCTCGCCTTGGACTTTCCTGCCTGCAGCACTGTGAGAAAGAAATGCCTGTTGTCAAAGCCGTCCGGTCTGTGGTGTTCTATTACAGCAGCCCCAGCTGACTAAGAAAGAGAGTAACTGCTGCTCTGCACACATCAGGGGCCTCTGCTGAGCTCCCCCTAGGTCTTGGGGTACCAGCCTCCCAGGTCCAGTGGGTTGATGAGGGTTGCGGAGGAGTTGCCCATCCCCTCCCCCAGGGCCTCTGATCTTTCTCAGTAAATAGAACAGAACTTCTCTTCACTGTTGAAGGTCTCAAGCCCAATGGGAAGGGACACACAGAACTAAAAATAAGGCACTTGGGACAATGGCAGGTGGCTGCATAAGAGTGACTTTTAGTTGTTGTTGTTAGGAATGGGATCATGGCCTTTTTTGGGCTTTCCAATGTCGGAAATGCTAGAATTGTATCCTGATAATTGCATCCTGATTTTTTTCAGGGATGTCACCCCTCCTCCACACTTGGTTTCTTTCCCTAGGGCAGTACATGACCCTGCAGGAAGCTAATCCACTATATTCTGCAGGCCATATTAACTGATCCAGTCAGAGTGCATGACCCAGTCAGAACCCATGAGACCTCACAAAATTTTTGATGGCAAATACTGGACTTAGAACAGAGAGGATATGCTATCTGAAGCTACTTTATATATCTCATACCACAGTGGAGGAACTTGTCTCAGGATGGAATAGAATCAACATACAATCAGCACGAGGAAGTGACTCATGACATGAACTGAAACATCAGGCATCAGGACCCCTTGATCCAGCTGTGCCTGAAAGCCAGACTTTTTAGTGAAATGAGGTAATAAGTTCCCTTTTGGTTTCAGCCAGTTTGGATTAGTTTTCTTTCACTTGAAACTGAAAAGGTCTTGACAGATATATCACTGTGTGCCTATCAGTGTCACAATGATGGTCTATACCAAGGGCCATGGGAGCAGACAGGAGGCAACTACTAATTATAAGCCTGGAGTGGTGTGGAGAGAGCATCCAAGGAAGGCTTCATGAGAAGGGATTACTCAAACTGAACTTGGAAGGATGAAGAGCAGTTCTTCATGTTGGAAAGACAGAAGCGGCTACTCCAGAATTTTTCCAAAACAGACTGGGGCTGGGGCACCTGGGTGGCTCAGTTGGTTAAGCATCTTCCTTTGGCTCAGGCCATGATCTCAGGGTCCTGGGATCAAGCCCCAGTTTGGGCTTTCCATTCAGCAAGGAGTCTGCTTCTCCCTCTGTGCTTTCCCACTCTCTCTCTCTCAAAGAAACAAACAGAATCTTTAAGAAAAAAAAAACATAACTGGGGATACCAAGAAATACACTTTTAAATAACCTAAGGGACAATGAGAGAAACCAGAGTGGAAAAGTTGGAAAAAAAACTTGAACTAAACGACATAAAAAGTGTATACCAAAACTTATGGGTGCAGCCAAAATAATACTTAGAGGAAAATTTGTAGCCTTAGACTCTATAAATTAGGAAAGAAGAAAAATAAAAAAGGAATATTCTGAACACCCCTCTCAAGAAATTAGAAAAAGAGCAGTAAGATAAATATAGAAGAAAGTAAAAGAAAGGAAATCATTATGATAAAAACAAGACCAAAAGAGGAAGGAAGCATAGCCTGGAGAGAACTAACAAAGCCCCAAGTCCACTGCTGGTGAGCCAGAGACTTGGGGGGTGTGACTGCACAGCCTGTTCGGGGAAAGAGTGATCCCCTCATGTGGGTGGACTGGGCAGAGGAAGCCACAGCAAGAGGGAAGTGGTAAGGCTATAGCCTGGAGGGGCCAGTGGTGCCCAGAGCTTGAGGAGCTTCCCTCCAGAGGAGCGGGACCAGGACCCCACCCCATGGGTAGCGGAAGCCATGGAAGTTTCTCGGCAGGTTACTGGGTTAGGGACATGTCTGGCCCTTGGAAACCCTCTACAGAGGAGGGGTCTTGGCTCTGACACTTGGGCTGATTAAAAAAGAGAAGAAAAGCCTCAAGGATGTCATGCTGAGTTTTCCAGGAACCAGCCTCTGTCACGGGGCACACAGCCACCACCATGGCCTGCTCCCACTGCCACCTTGGCACAGGGTCACTTTCCTTTCAGGGAGGGGCTGCCAAGCCCTGGAGGTGGTCTCCAAGAAGGCCCTGGAAGGTTGGGGGAGCCGGGCTTCTCAATCTCAGCACTGCCATCATTGGGATTAGATA
This sequence comes from Spilogale gracilis, assembly GCA_004023965.1. Taxonomy (NCBI): domain Eukaryota; kingdom Metazoa; phylum Chordata; class Mammalia; order Carnivora; family Mephitidae; genus Spilogale; species Spilogale gracilis. The sequence goes on from PITA01006836.1 coordinate 7,829, forward strand.
ATTCTTTGCCGCAGAGACTGTCTTGTGTTCACGGGAGGATGTTGAATAACATACAGGTCTCTACCCACTACATGTCAACGGCACCTCTTCCCAGTTGTGACAGCCAACAGACCCTGGAGGGGACCCTTGGTTTGGTGTTGTGGTGGAGGGGAGCACAACCCCAGCCCTCAGGGCCACATGACCTGGCAAGGTGGTTAACTATTCCATCTGCCTCTAGGGTCAGGCCTGAGAGGCTGTGTCCCCAACACAGCCACGGTGCTGGCTCACCCTTGCCACCGTCAGGGAGCCTGCCCATTCTACCTTCAGAGAATGCTCAGAATCCACAGTGAAGTGGCCCCCAGCATCCCTCACTTGGACAAATACAGCAGGCTGCTAATTCCCCACTTCCATCTCTGAGCCTCAGGAAGCATCCCGTTCTCCTCCCTGCAGCGATCATTTTAAAACAAAACTTCCAAAGCCTCCCTGTCATTCTAGAACAAACCAAGAGCCCTCACCATAGTCAGCGAGTCCCTCATGGCCCCATCCCCTCAGAACCTATGCTCGTGCTCTCCCGTGCAGCCTGCTGACCTTCCCGTGGTCTCACAGTTCCCTCCACCTAGAGCACTCCCCCTTCCCCTCACCCCTCCAGATACCTGCATGGCTCATTCCCTTTCATCACTCAGGCCTGTGTTCAAAAGGTCCCCTCCTGGGCCAGGCCCTCCCTGAGCTCCCCTTACAGCTCCTCTACCTCCATTCCCCACCCTACCCAGTGCCACCCCACGTCACACTGTGTGCACCTCTTGGCTCTCTGTTCCCCACATGTCAGCTTCCTGACAGCAGGGGTTTGTCTGTCTGTTCACTGCAGAACCCCCAATCTCTAGAACAGGGCCTGGCACATAGTAGGTGCTCACTAAGAGTTTGGGTGATTGAATGGCTATTTCTTCACAGGCCAGCTCCACCCCCACTTTGGACTCACCACAGGAAGGACAGTCGGGCTGGCCACTGAATGGCAAGGCTCTTTCCATGTCAACCACCATGTGTGGCTCATGGGACTTGCTTTTCCCCATGGCTTCACCCGACACCTCAGCCACCTCACATGATCTACTCTAGCCAGGTTGGGCTGTTTCCTGGAAAACTAGTGCTCGTCCTTCAGATGTCTACAGAGATGGCTACCTCCTACAGGAAGCTTTCCATGATGCCCCCAATCTGGGTAAGTTGTCTCTCCTCCGGGGCCCTGCTTCCCTCTTCATGTGTTATTGGTGCTTGTGTACTTGACTTCATGCTCCACATGAGCAGGGACCTGTCTCATATCCCCCAACGCCTCGAACAGTGCTTATAGTCAAGAAACACGATGCGAGTGAATTAGCCTTGGGGTCCTTCCTGTCCTCCAGCCCCTTCCAGGGGCCCATCCTCTTGAATCACTCACCTTCCTAAGAGCCACATTTCCTTAGTGCACATTATAGCTCCTGTGAGATGCTCAGAGGCACAAGGCTTCTCTGTTTCATATGCATTTATGGGAATTTGACTGGGGCTGACAGTAGACACACCCCAGGACTATCTTTTCTCTGAAGTGAGTTCATCACTCACTATCTCATTTCTGCCTCTCCAGACGCCTGGCAAAGACTGGCCTGTCCAGGACGGGAGACTGGAGTCAGGAAAGCCCAGATCCTCGGTGAGTGGAGAGGACAGCCAGCAGAAGGGAAGGGGCTGTGTTGCCCTCACCCATCCCTCCTCTGGTCCTCTTAGCTTGGGAGCCTGCTTATTTCCCAGGAACTCACCCGTGACTCTCGGTGCCCAGCAGAGAGGGACCTTATTTCTCTAGGGCCAGGGTGGCGGGCATGTTGAGGACACGGATGTGCACATACAGGTGTGTGCAACACACAGATAAAAACGGCAACAGGTGGCATGACTGGGCACTGCAGTGTGCCAGGGGCAAGTCTCTTACTGAGCCCCCGGACCAGCTCTATGAGGCAGGTGCTATGAGTACCCGCGCCTCACAGGTAAAGAAACAGAGGCACAAAGTCACGTGTCTGTCATGCGGGAAGGAGGACCCGAAACCGGAATTCCCACCTGGATAGCTGGGCTCCGGAGCCTGAGCTGCTAACCGCCACGTGGTGATCTGTATTATAAATGTCAGTGCGTGACTCCATACGATCATATCTTGGATCTGCGCGTGTGCGTCTGAAATCACACCTTAGCTCACGCATTCAGATGCACACACAACTCATGTTCCGTAGCACAGATTCCCACCAGCGTGAGGTTCTTCATGTGTGCTCACGTGAGCGAGCGAGGGCTCCCACAGCTGGCTCACGCACGCTCTTCAAAGACGTTCACGCACAAGCGTGTACATCCCCGTTTGCGTGCCCACGTAGAAAGCACGCAACGCCGCCGTCCGTCCAAGTTCACGCATGCGCAAGTGCACACACATTGTGCAAGCAAAGGCGTCTGTATAGGTACCCGGGCACACTTGCATCTGAGCAAATATTTATTGAGCACCTACTATGTATCAGGCACCGTGCTGGGGAGATCGCAGGGAAGAAAACTGCTGCTGTCCCCTCGGTGCGTATACTTTAGTGGGGGCGGGGGGGGGCGACACATGCGCGCATAGGTATGCACGTACAATGGTCACATCCTATAGGCTCTAGCAGGTCAAGGGTTCACTAGAGGTAAGGTGCAGAGCTGAGCCCGATGATGAGGAGGCCCTGGGAGTCCCGTCCCCACGATGCGCACTTGCACACATGTGAGCACTGAGCCTTCTATTTGGCAGGAGCCATAGGGCACAGCCTGGATCTTGGCAAGAGGTGACTGAAGCCAGGCGACAGGTTTCGGCACCCTTTGTGTTCTGAGGGTCCGCGAGCCTCCATCTGGAAGCAGTCTGTGACAGAAATGTTAAATACCGGGTGCACTGGCAGACCTGTGCACATCCCCACGTATGCTGGTGTTTGTGTACACGTGTGTGCAAGCCCCGCGTTGCCCCAGCCCACTCAGGGCCTCCTGCCCCATCAAGAGCCTCCACCTCAACATCCCGAACCTCCTCCTCTTGCCCCATCTTACCCTCAAGGGAACCGTGCCTCAGAGCCACCTAGGTCTTCCAAGAGGCTGCACACACAGGGAGGAAGGGCAGCAATGACTCGGTTTCCAGGCAGCTGTGGTGAGTTTCTGCAAAGACTCCCTTCCTCAAAGAGGCTCCTCTTTACTGAAAGTTCAGGCTGCTGTGGTTTCCCCGCATTGACACAGAGGAAAGGTCAAACTTGTAAAAATATTTACCCCAAACAGTCCATCAGTCAATCAACAAGCATTTACTGACACCTGCAGCTTGCACCCTGGGCTGGGTGCAGCGAGGCAGGGAAGGAGGGAGAGAAGTAAGCATAGGGTTTGTCTTACAAAAGGATCAAGAGGGGAAAGGATCAAGGGCCATGTGGGAGCTGTGGCTCACTGTGAGGGCAGGAGGGAAGATTGGCCCAGGCAGAGGGAGCTCCATGCACAAAAGTGGATGGTGGTGGGGCAGGGGAAGGGATGAGAAGCATGTCCTGGGGAGATCAAAACAAGCACACTGTTGGCCTGCCAAATCCCAAATGGCAGTTGGCTGCTAGGCAAACTGTCCAGAAATCAAAACTAAAAGCCTGGTATGTGGCATTTGCTGCCCTCTGGGGCGGGCATCTGTCCCCCATGGCCAGTTTCAGGCTACCAACCTGATGCCTCCAAGTGCAGAGCTGAGAAGAGAAGTGCACAGTGTCTCCCCTCAGGAGCTGGTGGGAGCCAGCCTCGGCAACCATCACTGATCCACAACCTTCTCTTTCTAGGGACACATGGAGGACAGAGCCAGAGCCTGGCCCCCAGGCACCAGAAGTCCCACTTAGAAGGGCCAAGGACAAGAACAAAACCGCTTGCTCATCCTTAAAGGGGTGTCCTGATTTGCCCTTTCATCAACTCAGCACCCTCCCTATGCCAGACCTTGGGCACCCCCCGCGTGTCTCAGGCCATCCCTTCCTGGGCTGACAGGGAAGCACATGTGCCAAGGAGCCCAAAGGAGAGGGCACCTTACCAAGGTTTGGGGAACCGGCAGATGTCCTGGAGGAGGTGGCATCTAAGCTGAAATGTAATGGAGTAAAGGGTAGAAAGGAGCTCTTTCCAAGCAAAGGAAATAGCATATGTGGTGGCTTTAGTCATCTCACGCACGTCTTGGTGAACCCAGCAAAAGCATCCTGTTTAACAGACTTCTTCAATGAGAACATGCACAGATCTTCGCTCACTGAGTCCTCAGATGACCCTAGGAGGTACGTGCTATTTTTAACTTCCTCGTGCATATAGGACAACTGAGACCCTGAGAAGGTAAGCTAACGTGCCAACAGTCACTGGTTCACTCTGCCTCCCCATTTGCCAACCCTAAGCATCTGAAGTGGGTGCAAAAGGGGAAATTTTGGGGGGGTACCCAGACGCGGCAACCACCTGTAAATTTAGTTTTGGGTTCATTAAATGTCAGCGTGTGGGAGGTGATCTGTTTAGCTAAAATGTAGTCTCCCCCCCTTCCCCACCCCTCCCCCCCATCATTAGCAAATAAGTCATTTCCACCATGGAAGTATTTACTGGAGAGGTCCATCAGCCAGTCAGCACACAATGCTGGGGTCTTGGCCTGGAGTGGGTCTGAGAAGTTCAGAATGAGCCCTCATTCACCTTTGTTGTGTTCTGTCTCTTCCACTGAAGAGACTCCTTCCTCTGAGCCAGGCCCTGGGCTGGGGGCTGGGAGACACAAGAGGAAATAGATTCTAGTCCCCGTCCTCAGCAGGTCTCGTAGGAGAGACACACCAATAGTTACTTCCTGTATGCTTGAAATAGTCCATTATCAAACACAAAAAATAAAATTGACAAAGATAATAGGTGATAATAAAAGGATGTGTGCTAAAGAAAGAACAATTCTGCCCTGTGTTCAGGGACAGACTCACAGGAAAATGTCCACTGAAACTGGGTGTTAAAAGATGCTATTTCATGGATTGCTGGGAGGCTGGGGGAGGGGAAATTGAGAGTGACTGCTGATGGGTTAGGGTTTTTTTGTATTTTTTTTTGTGTGTGTGAGAGGGCTAGCATATGGTGATGTAATTAGATAGTGGTAATGGATGTACAACATTGTGAATATGCTGAAACCCACTAAGTTATATATTTTTAAATGATTAAAATGGGGAATTTTAGATGATGTGAATTCAATCGCAATCAAAAAATAAGCTTTTCAACCAAGAGCCTTGTGGTTGTAAGTAACAGAAACTGCTTTTCTAAATGGGATTACTGGCTCATAAATTTTTTTTTTTTTAAGTTCAAGAATATGGTTTCAAGGGTGCCTGGGTAGCTCAGTCGTTAAGCGTCTGCCTTTGGCTCAGGTCATGATCCCAGTGTCCCAGGATTGAGCCCCACATCAGGCTCCCTGCTTGTGTTCCCTCTCTAGCTGTGTTTCTCCCTTTTCTCTCTGTCATATAAATAAATAAAATCTTTAAAAAAAGAAAAAAAAAGAATATGATTTCAGGCATGGATGGATCAAGGCACTCAAATGATTCCATCAGACTAGAAGGCCCAAATTCTGGGATCTGCTTTCTTCCGGGTTGGCTTCCTTCTTAGACAGTCTGAGTGAGACTCAGTAGGGGGGGGGGGATCTCTTATCACCTACCAGCTTAGAAAGCTCTATGGAAAGAACAGATCTTTGTTCGAATGGTCCCAAAGATCATGTCAGGAAAGGGCCCCATTGGTCAGACTGAATCACATGTCCATTCCAGAACCAACCCTCTGCAGACTGGGGAAGGAGTGCTTTCTGGTTGGCTGCTCTCTTGTGTGCCCTGTAGGAAAGGTGGGCGTGAAATCCGTTCTGTGGAAACTACAGGAACTAAGGGTAGGGAGAGATCGTTCCCAAGGAAGACCAGGTGCTATTCTCAGAAGAGGGAGGAGCTGATGCTAAGCAGGCAGAATCAAGAATGGAAAAGTGGGGAGGGCACAATCAATAGAGGGAAGGGCACGTGGAAAGGTTTGGGGGTCTGCAAATGTGCAGTGTGGTCTAGGTCAATGGCCAGGGCATGAGGTGTAAGGGGTGATAGGCCATTACGATTAGAGAATACCCAGGTCATGGTGTCTGTGGGTGGCTGGGTCATGGTATCTGGGGGTGGGGAGGTCATGTGGGCTAGTGGTCTTCGTGTCTAGAGTGGTCCCGGTATGATTCTGATTCAGTGTGTGTGCTTATCTCCAGTTAACACACACTACCTCCCCGAAGATGCTTCACATCCCACCGGTTGAGGGCCCGGTCCTACCAGATTGCCCCACCCCACTTCAGACGCGAATCTCAAGTCTGGGTTGGTCTCCTGTGCTTCTGGTCCGACAGCAATGGATCAGAGGTCCTAGCATCCCCGCCTTGGCTTTGATTAATTTGCTAGAGCGGCCCACAGAACTCAGTGAAACATGTTACTTCCTAGATCGCTGGTTTTGTGTGAAGGGATATAACTCAGGAATGGGGTTCTGGAACAAGATACGGAGAAGGCGCTCAGAGTTTCCAGGCTCCACCAGAGCTCACCATCCTACCAGCCCCTCCATCTTCACCAACCCAGAAACCCCCTGAACTTTGTCCTTTATGGTTTTTATGGAAACATCGTGAAATAGCTGTGATTGATTAAATCCTAGGCCTTTGGTGACTGAACTCAATCTCCAGCCCCTCTTCCTTCCCCAGAGGTCAAGGGCGCAGGCACTTTGAACCTCATCACGGGTTAGTTTCCTCAGCAACCAACCTCCATCCTTAGGTGACCCAGGGACTTCCCAAAGGTCACCTCATTAACGTAACAAAAGACACATATTGTTCTAATCACTTAGGAAATTCCAAGTGTTTTAGGAGCTCCATACCAGAACAAAGGCCAAAGATATATTTCTTATCATTAATCAGAACATATCAGCTCATAGATTCTAGGGTGACAGATCAGAGTGCCTAGGGATGACCAGGTCCCATTGTCCAAGGGTGACACGCCACAGTGTCCAGGGGCAACAGATCATGGTATGATCCAGGGGTGACAGGTCATGGTGTGTAGCATGTAGTATGGGCTGAGAGACAGAGAACGAGCCAGGAGCCAGGTTGCTGAGGGATTTGGACTCTGACCTGGAGTCCAGACTCGTGTCCCTCATGCACTAACACAGTTCATATCTCCCATGCCTTCCTCTTCTTCCTCCATCACTATGTATTTAAACTTGTTTTCATATTGACTTACTTGTTTTATTTAAATTGTTTTATTAAAAAAAAAGAAGCATTGTCACCATCACGAACGGAAAACAATCCTTTATCATAAACAGAGGGGAACTGTAACAACGAAAACAATGAAACCAAAACCGAGGTATTCAGTCTTAGTGAGATGCTGTAACCTGTGGAAGGCTAGTGAGAAGAAGAGAAACAGAATTGAAAAAGGAATTGCTTTCTTGGTTGGTTGCCCTTTTACACCACACCCGTGTAAGACCTAAAATCATCTTAGGGCGCCCCCTCCAGGGGTTGGTGCCCCCCATCCGGGTTGCCTTGGGGTACATGTCCCATACTTGAGTTATCCTGAGCATATATGACCCACACTTTTGCCTAATGGGAGCCAGGAGGTTCTGTGAGCAGGAAAGAGACACACATACAGGCATCTCAGTAGAGGGGGGAGGAACTGGGCAGCCGGCAGGGGTAAGATAAGGGAATCTGTCTAAAGTCTCCAGCTTTAGCAATTGAGACCCAGAAGGAGGAGGTTTGGCGAGAATGATGTAGAGCTCAGTTTGGGATATACTGATTCTAAGATGTGGCGACATCCTTGTGGAGACCCATTCATTTGTTCAGAAAGTACTTACTGAGCGCCTACTGTGTACCACACACTGTTCTGAGGCCCTGGGGATACAGCAGTGAAGGAACCAAACAAAAGTCTCTGTCCACATGGAGTCTACCTTCTAGTGGGGGAGATGGGGGAGACCTGGTAAGAAGTAAAGGAATGACTCCGTCATAATATATGTCACATTAGATAGTGACGTGTACCAGGTAGGACGTGGGAAGTGTCTGGATGAGAGGTAAAAATTGAGATGGGTATATGGGTCTGGAGTTCAGGCAAGAGACTGGGGCTGGGGAGATATATTTAGAGGACATCATTCATTCATTCATTCATTCATTCAACAGATGTTTCTCGAGTACATTCTGTGTGCCAGCCACTGTGGTAGCTGCTGAGCCACACAGTCCCTACCGTATAAAACTCCAGTGCAGATTTACTAAAGGTTGTAGTCAACTCTATGGTGATGGGGTTCAGGGGAGGCTATTGGCATAGTTATTATTTTGAAATAAAGTTACTTAAGACAGCCCATGCGAAAAGGACCCTGGGACCCCTCTTCTGTCCCTCTGAAAGCAGGAAATAAACACCAGAGGTGGGACATTCAGGCCCCAGGAGGATGTATAAGCAAACCTTGTTACGCTGACTCATTTATTGCCCCAGCCCAAGTCTGTTTAGAACTCTATACTAATCGAAGGTTCAAACACATTTTCTTGGTCCTGTCAATTCCTCACAGATTTATGTTTCTTTGTCTAAAACACAGAAAAACCACGTGGTTTTGGTCCTTACCCAGTTCTGAATTTTATTATTGGATCTCCATGTATACATAATTGAACTTGGGTTTTTTTCCCCTCCCATTAATTTCAGATCAATTTAGCTCTTAGACCAGCCAGAAGAACCTTTGCAGAGTATAACAAAGTTTTCATCCCCAACGATGGAAATAGGAGATTGGCCGGGTGGATATGGGTGTGGGGGGAGGGCCTGCAGACTCCCAGGCTTTAAGGTAGGGCCAAAGGGGTGCCTGGGGGGTTCAGCAGGTTAAGCATACAACTGTTAATTTCAGCTCAGCTCCTGATCTCAGGTTTGTGAGATCCAACCCTGTCTCAGGTCCCACCCTGGGCAGGGAGCCTGCTTCTTAAGATTCTCTCTGTCACCCTTCCTCTGCCCCTCCCCATCCCTCTCTTAAAAAAGAAAAAAAAAAGAGGTAGGGCAGAGAAGACCCTAGGAAAGGGGCCTGAGCAGGAACAAGCAGCCAGTAGCAGGAGAACCACAAAGGGCAGGAAGGTATGGGTTGAAACAGACCTGAACCTGGCGTCTGGTCTCCGTGAAAACAGTTTCAGGGCAGCAGTGAGGCAGCTTCCTCACCTAGAGGGTTGAGGAGTGGGCGTGCAGTGAGGAAGCGGAGACAGAGAGGAGACAGCTTTCAAGGATGTGGCTGGGGAGGGAAGGAGAGAGAAAGAGGGAGAAGTAGCAGGGGTGGAGGGAATCTCTGATTGCCGATGGAAGGGACTTGAACAGAGACACGCGGTGATGGGAAGAAGCCCTCAGAGGGAAGAAGCTGCGAACACGGGGATGAGGGCATTTTGGGGTCCAGAGAGAGTGGTGGGCTCAGCCTTGGAGACAAGGAATAATCCTGTTTCAGGATTGGTTACAGAATTTGAGGGGCTCAGAGCAAAATGAAAGGGCAGGTCTTCTAGTTGAAAAAGTATTAAGAATTCAAAATGGTGACTCTTGGTGTTCAGAGAGGGAGGGGACAAGAGGCTTGACCTGCTGACTTGGCTGAGTTGTGGCCTTTGGCCACCCGGCACAGACACCTCGGGCATGAATGGCCACCACCCTGCTCCAGCCCAACATCCCATGAGGTGAGCAGCTGACCGCAACCCTCCCTTTTGCCTGCTCCCGGGCCCCTTCAAGGGACAGAAGCCAGCACAGTTGCTGGGGAGGAGAGAAGAGGGGGAGTCGGAGAAGGGTCCAGAAGGGTGCCAGGGGGTGCAGGAGCAGGTGGCCAAGCTCTTGATGCAGGGAAATGGGCAGGTGGGACCACATACGAGCCGAGGCTCCAAGCCCTTGTTGCATGTTCTAATAGCCCACTGGACTTCCTTTACAAAACACATATTTAAAGATAAAATTATAAAGGATCGCAAGATGGGAACCTCAGAGCTTGAAATTCTAAACACTACTGCTCTGGGAGCAAGTTTTGGAAGCTTCTCTGCTCTACATTCACTTCGATAAGAGATGCTGGATGCCTATGGAGGTAGGGGATGGAGAGACATTTGACAGAATCCTCTGGAAGTGCAGACAGTGTCAATCATGAGAATGAGGCTGGGATGTGTCCAGAACCCCAAATCAGACACCTGGAAACATCCATGTCCTAGTTCCCTACTGCCACAATGACGGGATGCTACCACTACTTTCAACCCTGACTTTCCCTTGCAGCGTTCCATAACATGTCCACAGTTTCCTGGGATTTGGATGTGGGTATCTTTGGAGGTTATTCTACCTACTATAATCTTTAAGGCTGTTTTATGGCCAAAAAGAAACTCTTGCTGGTGGCTTTCACGAAAGCAGGTTGATGGTTTATTTAAGAATCCAGAGGTTGAGTTGATCACTTTATAATGTAGTCAAAGACCCCTACTCTTTTCTTTTCCCATTCTGCCATATTCAGACACTGTTTTTCATCTCCAGTCTTGTCCCCTCGTGATCACAAGATGGCTGCCAAACCCCTAGACATCACATGCAAAGCACCACAGATGATGACAAAGGGACCCTCCCTTACTGCTGCTCTCTTCAGTTAGAAAAGAGAACTGCTAGCTTGCACTGCCTGTGACAAAGAGGAAGGACCAGATTTGTTGACCAATTCAAGCTGAATTTACCAGCTGGAAACCAGGAAATGCCGGTTCCTGGATGGGGTGGAGTGGATAGGAGCAAGAGGCCCAGATGGCCAGACCGCAGATCAGTCTACAGCTGGGGTCAAAGATTAGTCTATGACCAGGGCTAGGGGTCAGCATGTGGCTGGGGTCAGTGTGCAGCCACCAGGATCATGAATAGGTCCATAGTGTGGGTCAGGAATCCATTTATGGCTTGAGTCAGAGGTGATTCTGTGGCTGAAGTCAGATTTCCAACTGGAGCTAGAATTCGAGGTTTGGTTTAGTGTTACTCTCTCCCTCTGCATCTCTCTCTTGTCTCCTGCCCTGGATTGTCTACACCAATGTGAGTGTTGTCTCGTTGTATCCATGGGATGAGGTGAGCTTAAGGTCCTCCTACTACAGCACATTCCCAGCCTCTCTTGTCTCATTCTCTTTCTCTGGAAAGATCTGTTGAAAGCTTGGTGCCTCGGGTCTGTGAGGACGAGAGAAGCAGAGTCTGGACAAGCCCTGTGTGGTGGGGGATGTATGTTTAAGAACACGAGCGCAAAGGAGGGACAGCCTGCAGTAAAATAGCAAGGGTGGGAGGGAGAAGGTACATATAATGTGTATGGATAGACAAAGAGACACACGTGGTCCACACCTCTGCAAATACATAAGCCCTGACTGCATATGAACATTAAGAATTTGCTGGAAGAATTGATGGGTTGATGCCATTGGGACCATTTCTGTCTTGGATTTCTGTTGTGTTAGTCTGACCTTTTTCTACAATAAAGTAGCATTAAATTTAGAATGTCATCTCCTTTTTAGCTATTTTTTTTAAAGATTTTATTTATCAGAGAGAGCGAGAGAGAGAGTTCATGAGCAGGGGGAGGAGCAGAGGGAAAAGCAGATCCTGAGATCATGACCTGAGCCAAAGGCAGACACTTACATGACTGAGCCACCCAGGTAACCCCTCTTTAAGTATGTCTTATGCCCTTATTCCCACAACACCCGCAGACCCATTCAGTATAATAAGAAGAATGAGAGCAGGCCCTTGGACAGCACTAACATGTGCAGGCACTGTTCTAAGGCTTACATGAATTAGCATATTTAATTTTAACTACCGACCGGTGCATGAGCACGGTACTTATATCATTCCCGGCTTAGCACAGAGAGGCTATGTGACGGCCTCCAGCCACACAGCGGAGCCTTGGAGCACTCTGAGTTCCTAATGTGTGTCAGACATTTTTGCAAGGTGCTGAAGGGGAGGGGAGAGAAAGGCCTACAAGAAAGAGAGGTGGGGCTGGGGGCACTGCCATCTCCCAGGCCCACTGGGCTGCGCACCGGCCTAGAATTGGAACCACAGAGCAGGCCACTAGGGGGCAGCAGGGACCAAGGAGCGAGCCTGTAGCCAATCTGCCGCAGCCAGTCCCCCTCCACACTGGCCAGGTGCTTCTGGCTCGGCAATAAACGCGTGGGAAAGGGTGGGATTTTGAAGAACTGACAGTGTCCAGCTACCATCAGGTATCGGCATCCCATGATCAGCTGGGGCACCCGTCACAACATCTGCTCCTCACCCCCTCACTGCAGGCTGCATGCTACTTCTCTTAGCCGACTTGAATCGGGTGGAAACTGAGGCCCAGAGGGGTTAAGTACTTTGCTCACAGTCACACAGCCCCGGATTGGCAAGGGCAGGTTTTAATGAGGCAGGATGAGTGCAGAGCCCTTGCTTCTCCGAGCCTCAGTCTTCTGAGACCTGTAAGAGGGGTCTGCAGATAGAGGCTAATTGTGGCCCAGAGGGTGAGGAATCAGGGCTGTTGTCATGGGTAACTCCGGCCCACGTCATAGTCCCGCTGTGGGGGTCCGATGAGCTCATGCCTCCCTTACAGTGGCTCAGAAACTTTTTTCTGGCCTTTTTCTTTTTTTCTTTTTTGATTAATAACTTTCGTGGGAACATAATGTCAGAAAGGTTGTTCAACAGGATGTTCGCGGAGGTACACCTTCAAAAACAAACATTCATTCGGTGACCGCCCACAGGGTGCCAGGAGCAGGCGGAGGATGGTGTTCCGGTGGTTTTCACTTTCCTCTTTATACCTTTATGTTTTCTCTGAATCGGAGAAGGCTGGCACGTGCCAATTTAGTAATCAAAAACAAACAAACAGTAAGCAGGGGTTTGGGGTAAAAAATAAAATAAAATATTAAAGCAGAGACACGCCCCCCCCGGGGGGTAGGGAATCTTTGTAAAATCAAGGCTAGAGGTGTGCAGGGGTCAGGGCTAGAGGGGTATCCCCGAAATCATTGCATCTCAGGTTGCCCCGGGGTCTGCGAGGTCCAGCCCCCTCCTGCTCTATGCACCTCTGATCCAGCCCCGCAGGGGATGCTGAGAAACTCCCACCACCAGCATCTCTTTCCGCTCACACCCTGAGCCTACTTCCAGCTCCGGGGTGGAGGCGGTGTAGTCCTGGCCTGCACTGACCTGATCCGCCAGATCCCCTGTTCTCGGCCGCTCCTGGGGCAAACATTTGGTTTAGCGCGGTCCCATTCTTTCTTTGACCTTTCTGGATCCACACTGAGACAATGGACAAAGATATGTTGGAAGAAAATGATCTAGAAACCCTGTGCTGTCGAATACTACAATCACCAGTCACAGGGGACTGTTTACATTTAAATGTCAATTAAGTCCATAAAATGTAAAAAGCAGTTGCTCAGCCACACTAGCCATACTCCAAGTGCTTACTAGCCACACGTGGATTGCAGTGGACAGCTTGAAGCCCTCCCCTTGTGGTGTAAAGTTCTGCTGGACAGCGCTATGCTACACATTTGTCTGTTTTGCTATGAAAATTCCTTTCAGAAATTGTTCTTTGAGCTTTTTTTTTTTACTCTTTCCTTCTGATTCCCTTCCTGCAAATCTAAAATCAAATCATTTGATCCATGCTCGTAATTTTGAGTTTCTGTGTTTCCTTTGACAACTAACTGACCCTCAGGGAATGGTTAATACACACTGGGGTGAAGTAGTGAATTTCGAGGCTCCAAACTCCTGACGAGTGAAGGAGGGGGTGTAAGCCAGGGGGCTTGGGGACAGAGGGAGGACGCGGACTGCGGAGCTCCCCCGTCAGGATCAACCAAATGCGGCAGGAGCCATCAGAGACCCACTAGGGAAGTTGGGAAGAAGCCCGAGAGATGATGATGAGGAGGATTATGAGGGAGACTATCTCCAGGATAGCAAAGAAGGGGTCTGGGGATTCATGCCCCAAATACCTTGGAGTTCCTTGCCCAATTTGGAGAATAGGGCGGGGGTAAGGATCAGATTTTAAGGGGATTTTTAAGAGTTCTTTGTTGAAGAAATTCCAAGAAGGCCGTGGCAGCCAGCCATTCCTTGGGGGAAGTCACTTCAATCCAGGGTGAGAATATCAGCAATGGTCTCCCCCTCCCCCAGTTGCTGTTGTCAGGAGGAACCTGAGTCCTCCACTTCTGCAAGGTGGGAAGGAGCCCTGCTAGGTGGAGGAACACTCCCGCTTTTAGGGTAGTTTCGCCTGGGGATTGGAGAGATCGAAGATTGGTGCCTGGTTTCCAGCAGACCTTGTTTCTCAGTGCATGGGCTCCTGTGCAGCTGAGCCAAGATATGAATTCCTCACTCCAGCTCCCATCCTGCCTGACCTTGCTCCTACTGGTGTCCCTGGCTCACTGTGCTCTAGCTGATCTTTTCCAACTGTGAGGCAGATTCATTGTGCCTCAGGGCCTTTGCACTTGCTCTACCCTCTGCCCAGAATGCTCTTCCTCCAGCACTTCCTGGCTTCCTCCAGTCACAGGGGGCTCAGCTTAAATGTCACCTCCTTAAAGATCTTCCTGTTGGCTCTCCCTTCCTCAGACCCCTCTTTTCTCTGTAGCATCCCTCAGTGTTTTTAAATTTCCCCCTTGTCTATTTATGGTCTGCCTCCCACACTGAACTGTAAGATCCAGGAAGGAAGGGACCTTGTCTCACTCAGTTGCCTTAGCACCCAGCACAGTGCTGGGCACACAGTAGGCGTTCAGTAAATATTGGTGGGAGGTGCAGTTTTCCTGCCTTCTGCTTCCTCCTTCCCTGTGTTAAGCTGAATAAGAGGGTTTGGGGAAGCAAGAACAGTGGCCTTTCCCTCGCTTCCCTGAACCTAGGATGGTGGGTTTAAATTGACTTAAGAAATGGGAGGGGTCTAATTCTCTATTCCCACTTCCCAAAGCCCAGATGACTGTAATAGGAGTCTCAGCAAACGACTTGGGTCCCCTTCTCAGGATCCTGGGGGAGAGGACAAGGAGATCAGTCTCAGTTCTGTGTTGGACTTCCAGCCCATCCACCCCTCCACCACTCCCACAAACATGTTTTCTGAGACAACGCTCGAGCAAAATGGGTCTGAACTGAACCTCATTGGTGGCTTGTTGTACACGAGGTGACGTGCCGCGGGAGCCGGGAGCGCTGCAGTGGGACCTGGGTCAGGTCCTGTCCACATGGCCTCACTGGGTGGTCCTAAGCTAAACCTCAACCTCTCTGGGCCTGCTTCCTTAGCTATAAAATTGGGCTAATAATCAAACCTACCTACTAGAGCTATGATGTAGTAGATGTGTAAAGCAATTGACATATTGCGTGGCCCTAAATATTTATTTTGATTTTAAATTATTTTTTTTTATTTTTTAACAGCTTTATTGAGATCCAATTTAAATACTATATACTTCAACACAATAAAGTCTACAGTTCAGTGGATTTTAAGTCTGTTCACAGAGTTGTGCAGCCGTCACTACAATTTTAGAACATTGTTCCCAGCCCCCAAATGGTTTTTAGTACCCATTAGCTGTCACTGTCACTCTGGCCATCTTCCACAGCCCTAGGGAAGCACTGTTCTGTTTTGGGGTCTGTATACATTTGCCGATTCTGGAAATTTCATATACATGGGAGTGTATCTGTTCTTTTGTGACTGCTTTCCTTCACTGAAGTATATGTTTGCATGGTTCGCCCACGTGGTGGCCTGTTTCAGTACTTCCTAAGAACAAATAATATTCCCTTGTATGGATATACCACGTCTTGCTCGTCTGTTCATCAGTTGATGGACATGTGAGTTGTTTCGATCTTTTGGCTATTACGAATAATGCTGCTACGGACAGTCATGTACAAGCTTCTGGATGGCCGTACATTTCTTTCCATTTCTCCTGGGTGGGTACCTAGAATCAAATGGCAACTCTGTGTTTCACTTTTTTTTTTTTTTTAAAGATTTTATTTATTTGACAGAGAGAAACACAGCTAGAGAGGGAACACAAGCAGGGGGAGTGAGAGAGGGAGAAGCAGGCCTTCAACCGAGCAGGGAGCCTGATGTGGGACTCGATCCCGGGTCTCCGGGATCATGACCTGAGCCGAAGGCAGTCGCCCAACCAACTGAGCCACCCAGGCGCCACCTGTGTTTCACTTTTTGAGGACGTGCCACATCGTTGTCCAATGTGGCTGCACCATTTTCTAGTCCCCCTGGAAGTACAGGAGGGCTCCGATTCCTTCAAACCCTTGGCAACACCTCTTATTGCCCGTGTTTTCCATTAAAGCCATCCTAGCGGGTGTGGTTTTGATTTGCATTTCCCTCCTGGCTAATGGTGTATAGCATCTATTCTGTGCTTCTTGGCCCTTTGTAAAGCTTCCTTGGAGACATGGCCATTCAGATCCAGTTCCCATTTTTAATTGGTTGTCTTTTTATTATTGAGTTCTCAGAGCATTTTAAGATTTCATCACTCTTAGGGGCCGAAGGGCGGCTGGGGCGAGTGCGGTGATGCGGCCATAGGAACCCCGGACAATGGCGGGAAGTCTATGTTGTTTTATAAAAAGCTCTTGAAGGCAAAAAGTCCAGAGGGCTAGTTCAAGCTCTGTCCTTCACTGTGTGACCTTGGGCAAGTCCCTTTTCCTCTCTAGCCCTAAGTTTTCCCATCTGTAAATCGTGGGGTGGGAGGTGACTCTGGTATCACAAGGAATAGATTTGGGCTCGGGATTTCTAACAACAAACATCAGGTTGCATGTGAGGTAGTGAGTTCCCATCACTTCTGGCGCATTAGGTAGAATGCCAGAACAGAACGGAACCTCAAACAACCGAGCCCCCTTATTTTGCAAGTGTGGCCACCAGGGTAACTACTCGGAGAGCAGAGTGATCGCGGACATCCTGCGTCTGCCTGGCTGTGAGCAGGGATGGCTTCCAGGCAGCCTGGGTTCCACTACGGACCGTGGCAGGCCCGGACTAGCTGTGTGACCTTGGCAAGGTGTAAGCATCTGCTGGCAATGCTCGGTCTGCATCTCCTTGACCCGCCAAAGGCTGCTCGGGTGTTCTTTACTCAGCCTGGGGACTTGCTTCCTGGAGCAGCCGGAAATGCTGGAGGATGTCTCTGGAAGCGAGCCTCGACCAGACAGAAGCTGGTGGACAGGCAGCCCCTATCCCCCACCTTTGCAAAGATGCCTTTAGGCATGCACGTGCATGGCCATCCAAGGCTCCCAGAGGGGAGGGGCAGTTGCCCAGGCTAGCCCTGTTGGATAACACACCCTTTCCTGCCTCCTGACCTTCCCTGACTCCCTTCCCCACTTCCAAGCAAGGTGTCCCAGAATTACCTCCTAAAGCAATGACCTGCACTTTAATCCTTATCTCGGAGGGACCCAAGTTGAGACAGAAAGTTACTTAACCTCTTGGACCTCAGTTCCTCTGAACGGGAAAAGTCAATGAGTTAAATAAGAGATAAAGTGCGTACAACCAGGTCTAGCTGTGTTTAATAAGTGGAGGAGGGGACAGGGAAGGAGATAAAGAGCCTTTATTTATGCAAACTCCACGTCCTCCTGTTCCACCCTCCCCAGCCCGGACAAATACCAGGTGAGAAAATAATCTTTGAGACGCAAACAAGCATTCTCAGCCTGAGAGGGAGGTCAGCATGCAGGCTAAGTGTGCCTGGTGTGCACTGTCTGGAACACCCGGAGCCACCGGGTCGCTGGACCGGGGCCACTCCCTCCGTCTGGCTAGCAAGCACCCAATGGGCACAGAGCGGCCCCAAGGCGGCTGGCCGTGTTTATTCTGGGGATCCCATGCTTGCCGGAGACCCCAGTCTTATGGTTGTGTGGGAACCTGATGGCCACTTGCCATGGCTTGGGGACCACAATCTCCTCTGTTCTTTTGTGTCTGTGCCCACGCCTGATGAAGTGCCCCAACCCCCCAGCCCAGATCCCGCCTCCAGTGTCAACACAAAGGAGGGTTGTTCAACGATGGGCACCCCTGGGCAAATAACCACCCTTCCCGGACTTCAATGTCCATCCATTTTCCAAGGTCTCCCGATCCCTTCCCCCATTGGCTTGGTTAGTTTCAGGGCTCGGTGTCCAGTCCACGAGACAGCAGCAGCTAATCCCAGAACTGGACAAGATATGAGTTCCAGGGTGAGAAGGTGGACAAAGCAGGCCAGGGGTGGGGGCATGGCAGGAACAGCACCCTGGACAAGCTGGGGACCTATGAAGTGGCCGGTGGCTGCACAAGCCGAGCTGCCCAAGGAATTCCCGATCTCTGAAGCTGTCTCTGCCCCCCTCCCGTTGCACGCCATCCACTCCCATGGGATGTGCTGAGCCCGGGCCGAGGCTGGGAGACTGGGGCAGGGGGACGGTCCAGTCTCTCTACTCCCATGTCATACCACCTCACCACTTCATGCCGGGGTCTTCTAAGTCTTTCATCAGTCTGTTAGCCCAGCCAGGGGTGGCTTCCTCTTGTCGCAGGCACGGCTCTCCCCCGTAGACTGCAGCAGCGAGACGACGCACCTACGAAGCGCTCATGCACACGGGCTCTGTGGACAGCAGGCTCACCTTGCTGGGGGCTTGGCTCGAGCTCTGCGCACTGCCAGGGGCAGGCTGGAAGCACGGGGAGGACTTGCTCTCCTCCGAGACGCCCAGGAGCACCAGGGAGGCTGGAGAGAGGCTGGCCTCCAGGGGAAAACCCCCTGGCAGGGAGTCTGGGGTCCTCAGGAGGCTCCCCGGGGGCGAGGACCTGTCACCACAGCAGCAGCCGCAACAGGGGCTGGGCACCAAGTGGGCCTTGCCACGCTCCTCCTGGCCATGCCACTGCTTCAGGTGGCCACACAGGTGGCAGGTGAGGGCCGAGTAGATGATGCTGCCGGCCGGGTCATCCCTGAGGGCGTCTGTGGCTGGCTCTGGGGCCAGCAGGGTCTTGTGGCTTTCCCCTGCCTTCCCCACCGGCTGCACACCCGGGTGCTCTGGGGCGCTGCCTGTGAGGAGCGAGTTCCCAGGGCCGTGTGGTGGCTCGTCTAGTCCAAAGGTGAACAGGGGGACAGGGGCACCCGGGCCACCCACAGAGAGGCTCTGGAAGGGTTTGTAGCCCCCCTCCCCAGGGCTGGCCTCGCCCCCAGATGTCCCCGGGAGCAGGCTGGAGAAGGCCTTGTACCCTGCTTCCCCAGAAGTGCCAAAGCCCGCCATCCCGGTGGCATCAGGGCTGCCGGCCTGCCCCACGGCGCAGGCGAACTCCCGGTAGCCGCTGCTGGGGCCTGGGCCGGGCGCCGGGGCTGCCTGCTGCTGGAGGACACTCTGGCGCAGAATCTGCTCCCAGCTTTCTGGCTCAGGCTGGGGGATGGAGGGGACACTGGAGTTCACGTCCCCGGGGCTTTCAGCTTCCTCTGGGTCAGAGTCCTCCTGCCCGGGAGCTGCAGACTGGTTCAGGAGGCTGCCAAAGCTGCGGTACGCAGGGTTGTCTGTGATGACGGAGGGCATCTGTAGGGAAGCCGGGCTGGCTGGCCTCTGGGTCAGAAGGGCCCCAAGAGCAGACTCGGGGTGCAGCGGCTGCTCCAGGCCCTGGGGCGATGCCTCCTGGGACCCCGCATGCGGGAACTCAGCCCAGGGCATCAGAGCGCACTCAATTCCTGAAAGAGGAGGAAGGCAGGACTCCTCCAAACCCTGCGGTCCAAAGCCCCCAGTCTCCCCCTCGAGAAGGTCCAGGAACAGGCTTTCTGTCAGCCGGGCCGCGATGTCCTCCCTGCCCTCCTGGAAGCCGGCCCCACTGTCCTGGGGCGATGGGCAGAAACTTCTTCTATCTTCCTCCACCTCCTCATCCTCCTCGCACTCCACTGGGGCTTCAGAGAGCTCCACACACTGCACCACGCTGATGCTCTCTGGCCAGAGGATCGTCTTGCTGACCTCCACGGGGCACCATGCTGATTTTCCAGGAGCCCGGAAAGATGCATTTCTCGCCATTTTGGAGGACTCCTCATCCCTGTCCATGCCGTGTTCCAGTAAACAAGGCAGGAGCTTGGTAAGACAGGTCTTCCAGTGTCTGTGAGAGCAGAGAGAAGTTTGGTCAGGATTCACTTTCTCCATGGGGAAAATTCCTATTCACCCTACAAAGCCCAGCTCTGAAATCGTCCCGGGCTGACATCTATCTATTGCAGACAGGCCTCCTGGTTTCGTAACCAATGCTCTATCAGTCCATCTCCACTACTACAATGGGAGTCCCTTGAAGGCAGGGCCTGTATTTTATTTTGGGATTTCTGGAGGCTGCACATAACTGAACAAGGAAAAGTCTCTATCGGGGACGATGATATTTAAAATACTTATCAATTTAAAATATGTCAGTACCACAGCAGAAGTAATAACTGTGGTCTGGACCCCCTTCTGGGCCAGCTCTCAACCCTTTAGTGACTGGACAGTGATAGTCCGGGAGGCCCCGATGAGGAACTAGCGGTGACAGAAGTGATGGGAGGCCACAGTGATCATCAGATGCCCAAGGATTCAAGATGGCGACCACCTGCCAACCAGTATGTAATTATGCCAACGTTGTAACCGCTGCCCAGCTTGTAACCTCTATCAGCCTTGCTCAGGCCACACTGCACATTTCCAGGGGGGTTCAGCCTGGGCCTGACCCCTTCAGTGAAACTCAGGGGGCTCAACCATCATGCCCACCTCCCCAGACCACCCCTCTTCCTGCCACCCCCTCAAAGCCGAGTATCACAGAACAAGTGCTGAAAGCTGGGGAGGAAAAGGCAGACGTGGAGGTGGGGTGTGACCCAACTCTTAAGGTGGGCCCCCTCCCCAATTCCCAGCCCTTCCCAGTCCACATAGGCTGTGACCCAAGTTCGTATACATACGGGCACTTAGCCGGTTCCTGGCCTCGGGACCGCTTCCCCCACAGTGACACCTAAAATACAGAGACAGCCAATGAGACAGAGTCGAGAAGCCTTGCAGCCCCGTCTGGCGCACAGCAGTGCTCAGTGCACGTTTGCTGCCAAAGGGCGGGAAGGCTGGACATCACAGCAGCCAGAGGAGGTCCAGCCCGGCCACTTCAGCCCGCTGAGCCTCAGGGTCCTGGGGGATCAATGACACTGCCCTGATACGAATTTGCTAGGGCTGATAATAAAAAAGGCCACCGTCCTCTGAAGCTCCTCCCACCCCTTGGATCTGGCCTCGCCGTAATTCGCTTTGACCAAGAGAATGCCCAGAAGTGACACTGGGCCAGCCAGCTCGAAGATGACCAGCACGGCTTAGTCACCCCCACACTCCAGGTGAGGGGCAGTCAACTTCCGGACCTGTGAGTGAGATCCCCCTCCCCGCACCACGCATGGAGCCCAGACAGCACCCACCCTGCACAAGCAAGGGCTAAATCAGTGGTTGTCACTTTGACTCTATAAATTGTGGGCTGATTGGTTATGCAGCAAAGCTAGCTAATACATGAATAGCACTTACTGTGTGCTTTTCCCTATAATATACATTTTATATCTACTGTCTCAATGAATTCCAACACCAGTTATGCCCACAAGAGGGAAACTGAAGGCCCAGAGAGGTGAAGCCACTTGCCCAAGTCCACACTGCAGGTAAGTGGCAGAGCTGGGGTTCAAAGCCAGCACCTCTGGACTCCAGAGCCACTCCGGAGAACCGAGGACATTCGGCTGTTCTGTACTAGATGGAGCCTATAGCCCCCTCTTCCCTCCCTCCTAGAGAACCCTGACATTGCCCAGCGCAAGCCCACATGCTCATCTCGTTGGAGAGTTGACCCACCCCTAACTCAGGGGCGGCCAGGTGGCTGGTCTCTGGGTATTCCCACTCCCTTACTGGGGAATGCTCAAGGCACAGGTGTATGGCGCCATTTAGACCAGCGAGAATTGAGGACAGATTTGCTGGTGTACTGGGGGCAGTTTTCTGCTCCTAAGGGGAAGACACAGGAAGCCTGTCCTCCTCTCTTTCGGCTTCTTGTTCTGGTATAGGCAAGTCTCCAGGAGTTGACAGGGAGGTGACCTCATAGTTCACCTCCTCCCAAAGGAGGTAAGAACCTAAGCGACCAAGTCAGAGGAGCCTGCTCCGACTGAACAGAGTAACCACGGGAGCCAAGGGGTGGGGAGCAAAGGCCTCTGGGCTCATAGGGACCATAAGAAGCTACTGAAACACTGGAACCTTCCTGACTTTCCAGGGGGAAGTTCCAAAATCCACCAGAGATCTTTAACATCTCAGCCGCTTTGAATCTTATCTCCGGCCAAGGATGTCCCAAGCATCCTCCCCAGCCCACGCTCCTACCTGTGAGTCCTGGATGACTATGGCCACTAGGGGGCTGTGGGCTGGGTTGGGAATCTGGTCCCACCATCCTTTCTTAATCCTGCAAAAGAAAAGGGAGAGGTTTTGGAGGTCATGGCCAGGCTGTCGCTCCTTCCACGATGGCAGAGACCACACTGAGCAGTTCTTCAATGTTTTGCCCTAATCCCATTCTACACATGAGGAAACCTGAGACCAGGAAGGGCAGGGACAGCTGGTCTGTGGGCAGAACTGTCAGATTCTTGCTCTGGGAGGAGGGAATGTGGCCACCTCTGTCCTCAGTGGGAACAAGCCCCAGGGAATCAGGAGAAACCCAAGCGGCAGAGAGAATTCTGTGTTCCCCAACAGCGATGGTCTGAGAAGTTGAGGAGACCCAGAGAGAAACAGATTCTTTCTCCCTGCCCAGGTCTGTCTGGAGCCACAGAGTGTCAGCACTGGGAGGGGAGGTTCTCAGATCACCTCTGATTGACAACCTGCATTTACTGAGCACCTCCTGTGTGCCACTCACTGGGCCAGGTGTTGGCAACACAACAGTGAGCAAGATAAGAACCCCTGACTTTGCAGAACTGACCTTCTAGAAGAGACAGACATCAGCCATAGCCACTTAAGTGTCATGAATAAAAATAAAGACAGTGGGGAAGAGAGGGGAATGGCGAGTGTGATCCAAAAAGGCCTCTCTGAGGAGGTGACTTCTGAGCGGTGACTGAAGGTGGAGCAGGCCCACGGCGATGCCTGGGGAAAGGGCCTTCCTGGCAGGGTGGAGGGGGGACAGGTGAGGGGACACTGAGGCTCAGAGAAAGGGAGAAGACCGGCCGGGGTCACGCAGAGCCATCAGTGACAAGAGATGAAGAGGGGAGCCTGCATTCTCTGTGCACCTGCTGTGTGGCCTAAAGTGTGAGACACCGTCCCTCAGTCAGTCCCCAGCCATCGCCAAGCCTTAGAGGTGAGCCAGGACTCACTAGACCCACTTCCAAGATGGGAGGGCTGAGGCCATGCGACACCAGGATTCCAACCACCTGAGCTCACTGGAAACAAAACTCCTCTACCCTCCCCACCCACTGAGATCCAGGACTCGGGACTCTAAGGACTCATGAAATCCGCTCCTTCAAGCTGCAAGGGAGGGACCCAACATGGACAGAGAGCCAGCCTCTCGTTGGCCACAAAGCTACTGAGCTCCAAGGCCAGGATCCAATCCCAGATCTCCAGACCATCAGGGCAATTGTCTGGCATTCCTGTCTATTGCCACATGCCCCTTATGTGGGGGCCACACTCTGGGAACCCAGGGTGACCCATCTCCCTTCTGCTGGAGGACGGTCCTTCTGCAGCTCATTCTACCCCGTCAGGCCTCAGCTCGGAGGGGCCTGCCTGGCCTCCCCATCCAACACGGCACCCCAAACATCTCTCCCTTGCGCCCTGGTAAATTCCCTTCAGCACACAGCTTGCTTTGGAAACCAGCCATGGTTGCTGGCTGACTTGGTGTCTCCTGTCCCCCCGCAGGGAGCACAAGGTCCTCATCGGCCTTACTCTTCCTGTTGCCTCGGCAGCCTGCACATACTAGCTGCCCAAAAAATGCTTATTGCTGAGCAAAGGGACCAGAAGCGGACAGATCAGAGGGGGTTTCCCACCCATGGCACAGCCCGGGGCGGCCAGCTTGGTGGCATCCCGTGCTGAAGCCCAGCACTCACTTGATGATGCTGAAGTAGCAGGACAGGCAGACGGCCAGGATGACAAGGCAGGAGATGCTGACGCCCAGCGGCAGGTGCTGCTCCCAGGGCTCGTAGTCTGGAATGGGAGGGAAGCCGTGAGCCGCATCATGCGGGGTACCTCCTACTTTCTGCCTCCTGGAGCCGGAGACTGAAGCCTCAGGAGAGGGTCACCTGAGACCCTGTGCAATCTGGCCGCCACCAAGCCTTCCCGCTTCATCCCCTCCTTCTGAGCCCGGGTCACATGGCCGCCTCACTGTCCCCTGCCCGTCCAAAGCTCGGTGCCACCCCAGGATCTTGAACTTGTTGCTCTTTCCTGAAGCCCAAAGGCCAAGAGCAGTCCGGAGCTGGACTACTGGAGTTCAGAGCCTGAGCCTCTCAGATCCTTGCTGGTGACGCAGGTTCTCTGTGCCTCGTCTGTACACTGGGGTTAACGGCCTGTTGTGTGACAGCGTTGTCATGGGGACGTCACACACGGAGCGCCCAGAACAGGGCGCGCCTGTCCAGAAGCCTTTGCTGGTGTCCAAGCAGCACTAGCTCCTTCTCCTCACTCACTCGAGGTCACCTGCTCCAAAAATTTCCCTCACATCACCTGTCCTGCTGCTCCTTCCCAGCGCTCCGCGCCCTTGCCCTGCTCTATTTTCTCTCCGGACTCACCATCACCTATATGGAGATCACCCTGATTTATTTTTCTGTTTACTTATTTTCTGTCTCCCCTCCAGAATGTCAGTCCCACAAGATCAGGGCTTTTTGTCTGTTTTGTTTGCCGCTGATTCCCCAGGGTCGAGCCCCGGGCCAGGCATGCAGCAGAGGCTCAATGCATATTGGTGGAAACAATGAGTGAGCATCTAGTCCTTCGTGTATGTTTCATACAAGCTATTTCTCTCCCTTTCTCTTTGCTTCCCCAGCTCAACGGCAGAATCAGATCAGTGTGCATGTACTGTGTGCCTGGCACTGTGCCAGGCACCAGGGGTATAGACACAGAGTAGATCCTGTCTATGGAGCTGGAGCCCACAGATGGGTCAAGAGACATCCACAGGACAAGATGACCAATGCTGAGAGGGATGTGGGGGGGTGCCGGTTGGAGTACCCACCAACAGCCATTGTGCCCAGCACTTTGAAGACCCTTCTCTCAGTGAATCTTGACAACAACCCTTATTCCTCCTCCATGGTGTAGATGGTGCCTGAGGCAGCCCCCCTACCCCACTCTTCTTTGCAGGGAGGGAGCAATGTGTCCACCCTGAGGTCTGGACCAGTCGTGATTATCCTAGTCTCCTTTCCAGGCACCTGAGCTTCCAGCCTCCCCTGCCACTGGGAGAGGCTCTGTGACCATCCCGGCCAATAATGAGATGCAAGGAGGAGTCCACTAAGGAAGCTTCCAGTAAGATTTTTGCTTCCTGATAAAAGAAAGAGATGAAGAAGGTGTACCCGCTTGTGGCAGCATTTCAGTTCTTTCTGTCCTTGGGGCAGGATGGTGTGTGTGGCAGCCACCTTGGGGCCATAGGGTAACAAAGTCAAAGGATGAAACTATGGAGGGCAGAGAGAAAGAAGGCAAGACTCTGGGGTGACGTCACTGAGCTTCTGTATAAACTAGGGAAGGTCCCCTTGTAAGACTTCTTCTTACATGAGATAATTCAGTGTTTCTGTTGCAAAAAGACACAAGGAGCAGTGTTGCAAAAGCAGCTGGGGGATGCAGCTGCCGAGTGAGGGACTACATGTCCCAGAATCCTTTATAGCTATGTTTGGCCATGTGACCAGTTCCACCAACAAAATTTGAGAGGAAGTGGTGTGTGTCCCTCCTGGGCTTGGGGTTTTTTAAGAAGCAGGTCTGATTTCTCTGTTCCCATTTCCCTTCTGCTGGCTGGATGCAAGTGATGGCAAGGCCCTAGAACAGGGGTTCTTTTTTTTTTTTTTTTTAAAGATTTTATTTATTTGACAGAAACACAGCCAGAGAGGGGACACAAGCAGGGGGAGTGAGAGAGGGAGAAGCAGGCTTCCAGCCAAGCAGAAAGCCCGATGTGGGACTCGATCCTGGGTCTCCAGGATCATGACCTGAGCCGAAGGCAGTCGCGCAACCAACCGAGCCACCCAGGCATCCCTAGAACAGGGATTCTTAACTTGGAGGTTCACAGATCTCTAACAAGGTCGCTGACAGAATTTGGGGGTCTGGAAACTTGATGGGAATTAAATGGCCTCTCTATTTTCACTAGGTTCTGATGACTTGCATTTCCTCCCATTAGGGATGGAGAGAGAGAGCACAGTAGTAATGGCATCAGCCACTCAGCACAAATAGAAATCAACAAGATATCATTTACACACAGCTATTCTAAAATGACAGCATGTATGAGGAGTACCACTAGATATTGTTTTTACAGCACTAAGAAGCCTATACTCATAGATGACAAATACATTTTAGAATGCTTTTATGACCTCATTTCAATAAAGTTAGTTTCCCTTGTAATCCTACATATTTTACTTTGTACATCTGAAACAGTATTCTGAGATGGGGTCCACAGGCTTCCCTGGACTGCCAAAGCGGTCCACGATACACAAAGGTTAAAAATCTTTGTCCTACAGAATGAGGGAGCCCCTGGGAGGAAAACCCCTTACAAACCAGCGAAGTTCATGCCGGACTGTTACGTGAGCAAACAATACATTCTTATGGTGTTTGTTCGGAACTCATGGGCTCATTTGTTACCGCAGCCTAGCCTACCTACCCTGACCAGCACACTAGGTCCGCCAGTTATCCTGTCACCCGCGGTTAGAGGCACTTGATGCGATGGAAACGCGGATGCTCAGCCAGAGGAGGTCTGGCCACAGCATAAACGGGACAAGCAGATGTTCCATCTGCTCATGTCTCCCTGTGGATACTCACAGTTAAGCCACGTGGTGCTGGGGCTCCAATCACTCCACGTGCTGTTGTAGCTCTGAGCCCAGGCCCTCACTCGCGCGCTATAGGAAGCGCCAGACTTCAGGGTGCTGGCCGCCACACGGAGGGTGGGCTCTATGTAGGTCACGTTATAGACTCTGAACTGGTAGAGAAAAGGGATATGTTAGCACACCAGCTTGGGGGAGAGGAAGTACCAGCTGTGCCCACAGTGGTTAAGAGCCATCGGCCTGGGCATCTGATGGTTCCCCCGATTTGGGCCTTTCTTTGCCACCTCCACAATGGTGACCAGAGTCGAGCAAGAGGAGTCAGGGAATGGGCCCTCACCCCGCCACCCCCTGACCCCAGCTCCCTGCTTAGCCATGCAACATTATTGGGGCAAGCTGAGTTTTAGTTTTCTCATCTGTAAAATGATGGTAAGAGTCCCTATTGCCACCTTCTAGCTGTGGAACCCCAGGGAAGTGACATAACCTCTCTAGACCTTGATATCCTCCTGCAAAATGGCGATAATAGGAGTCCATACCCCCTGGGTATGAGTGTGAGGGTTAATACAGGTGAACATAAAGGACAGGGCCTGGCATACAGGAAGCATGACAGAGACCTTTCTATAGCACAGAAAATGTCACTGTGTCCCTCTCTCTCCTCTGTGGCCTCTCTGGAGCCTTCATACTCAAGCCCAAACTTTGGCCTAGAATCTCAGCCCTGCTCCAAATGCTGGGAAGGGACTTCTAAGAGCTGTTAGTGAAAAGGGTAAGTGACAATTAGTATGTGTTGTTGGCCACCTTCTAAGTTAGAAAAAAAAAAAAGACTCTAGGGTGGCCCCCTGATCCCCACCTTGTACCACACCCCTGTGTCATCCCCTCTTCTTCAGTATGGGTGGGGCTTGTGAGCCGCTCCTATTCAACAGAATGAGGTAAAGGTGATGGGTAGGTAGGGACCACAGGCACAGGATTGTATCATGTAAGTCTAGAATTCCAACTGGCTAGAAGATGCTTTCTCCTCTGCTGGTTTTGAGAAGACAACAGGGAAGGAAATGAAGGCAGCCTCCCACCAAGGGGCAGTGAGAACCTGCGGCCCCCAGTCCAGCAGCCCGGAAGGAACAATGCCACCAACATCACAGTTGGCACTCGGGACAGATCTTTCCCCAGTCGAGCCTCAGATGAAACCACAGCCACAGCCGAGCCTTGACTGCACCCTTGCGAGAGCCTAAGCCAAGGCCCTAGCTCAGCTGCACCCAGACTCCTGGCCCCTAGAAACTGTGGGTCAATAAAAGGTGTGCTGATTAAAACAGCTATGTTTGTGGTGATATTATTACATAGCGAGAGAAAACTAACATGGTGATGAACGTACACTTTTGCTTGTCCATGCACAGTCTCTGGAAGGACACACATGCCTTCCGGGCCCCTGCTGGCTCTAGCCTGGCCTTCTTTCCCCTCCTGCCAGGAGATGGGAGCAGTGGTCAACTCTGGGAAGAGAAACTGGAGGTTGGGGTCACAAGAGAAACATATTACTATTCTAAGTCCTTTCATACCATTTGAATTTTTTACTACATGTATTACTTTTATTTAAACAACAACAACAAACTTCTGTGTTCCAGATCTGTTCTGATGGCACAGGAGGAGCCTCTGCCCGGGGCTCCTCTCCCTGCCAGGTCTTTCCCTTTGTAGTTCTGCTTCTGCCCGCAGGATGGAAGCACACTTGGAGAAATGGTCTGTTGTAAAGTGAGCCAAGGGGAGGTGTTGTGTTGCACAGAACCCCAACAAGTCGTGGGGGCTTCGCAATGGAGCTGAGTCTGGGGAGGGAGTTGAGGGAGGAAATGGGGACAGGAAGATGAGGACACTCACTCACAGCTGCCTTCTGTTTCTAAACATGAGTGAGCAGGAAGCTGCAGCTGGCCCTAGCTCTCCAAAGAAATCGTACACTCCAGAGAGGAGAAGAGGGTTGGAAAACGTTTTACTAAGAAACACGGAAGAGAAATCGGAGCTTCCAAGGAACTACTTATGGCTTGTTTTAACAAAGAGACCAGGTGTCTGGGAGGCCTCTCCTGAGAGAAAGATCCAAGGCAAGAGAAACAGCACAGGCTCTGGAGTTCAAATCCCGGCTTCCGATCCCCATTTACAGCGACCCTGGGTGAGTCGGTTCATCTCTCTGAGCCTTGCTTTCCTTGTCACTCAAGTGGAGAGACCAGCACCCTCCCGCCTGCAGAGCTTTCCAGCCAACAGAGATCGGATCAAGACTAGCACATCTCAGACACACAGGAAATGGAAACCATTATGACCACGAGTGTGGCGTTCATGAGTCTGCACACGCTGCCACACCCCCATACTCATCACGAGATGCCACGCGTCTCTGTACCTCCAAGCCTTTGCTCATGTGGTTCTCTCCACACAGGCAACCCTTCCCTCCCTTCCTGATCTAGAAAACTCTCAGACACCCTTCAATGCCCAGGCCAAAATTCCACCTCCCTCGTGGAACCTTGTCCAGAAATCATCCAGGACCCTGAGGAGCTTTATCCCTCAAATCCCAGCCAACTTCTAAGACATCTCCTTCGACCTGATCCCATCCATGGAATGTACAGTGTGGAGCCCACAGCTACCAATATTCTAGTCACTTCATAGGGTGATAGGTGGTAATTAGACTCATTGTGATCATTTTGCAGTGGGTACAAATGTCAAATCACTCTGTTGTACACCTGAAACTAACAGAATACTGTATGTTAATTATATCTCAATTAAAAAAAAAGGATTGGTCCCATCGAATATGAGCCACAGCTGGTGTCTGTCTTGTGATAGCAAGCAAGGCTGGACATGCACCCAGCCACTGGGGTCCGGACAGATAAGCTTCTGGCTCCCGCTCTCGGGTTAATCCTCATTGGTCCAGACCCAATCACGGCTGTTCCATTCCCTAGCCTATGACTGGTTAGACAGCTATGTGACCAGCTCTGGCCAATAACCAATGATGGGACTTCTATAGGTCAGGTCTGTCCCTGGGGAAGGGAGGGTTGGGTGTCTCAAGAGCCTCTTCACCACCAAGAAAAGCTGGACCCAGAATTCTGAGGCTCTGGGCAGCCTGGAGCATGTATATGACAACTGAGCTATGGCGTCAGTACACTGGTTAATTCTCCCCGCTGGCTGGAGTCCAAGGCTACATCCTGAACCTAAGTGTGTCTCAGCCAGCCCTGTCCCATTTCTCCTTCCCAGAGTTTCCTCTGCAGCCACCCCTTCCTCATTCTCCACCCATCTGGCTTAGGTGGAGCTGACCCCACCTGCGAGTCCAGGAGAGGGCACGTGACTCACCTCTGTCCAATCAGAGCACAACACCTGCCCCCTCCTTCCAGCCCTGGGCAGGATTCAGAGATTTGCATGTGATCCAAGCCAGGCAACTGAGCATGGGCCCCAGAACTTTAACTGGGACTCTCCAGAGGGGCGGGGGATCTTTTCCCACTGTGGCTTTAGCATGTAGCTAGCATGGAGCATGTATTGGTGGGTATACTGGCCACTACAGAAGGGAAGAGTCTGCCTAAAAATGAAGTCAATACAGACTGGGGGGAGGGGGCAAGGTCTGGACATATTCCCTGAACCTGGAGCCAGCCATGATAAGCAAATAAGGAACATGTCTTTGGACCCTATAGGTCACACCCTTCTCTCCTCTCTTAATAAGCCTTGCAATTCCCAGAACACGGGGAGGGGATTTAGCTACAAAATGCAACTTGGCCCTCTCTCTGGCATCTATTCAGCCCCACCCAATGCTGGGCCTCCACGGTGAGAGCCCAGCTGCTTGGTTACTACTCCCACCCCACAGGGCCTGTGGCCCTGTGCCAGGGGGGAAACCACACCTGAGAGCCTGGGAGATGTGAATCAACACCCACCCCCTCCGTGGCTGAGGCAGGAAGACAGGAAGCAGCCACAGAGGCTGATGTGGGAGTTGAAGACGTGAGGAGCCCGCTCCCTAGCAGAAGCCAGACCAACCCGGGGCCCCAAATACAGGGTGTGCCTCAGAGAAGGCCCTCTTCCAGTGTGACGTAGTGACTTCTAGACCCAGGTGTGGGAGGGCAAGGCCGAAGGGGCTTTCCGAGGCCTGTGGTGCTCAGGAGAAAGGGAAAACAATGTTTATGACACACTGGGTGCCAGGCAAGGGAGTCTGTCTGTGTCACACATTCGACACTCTCAATAACCTATGAGTAGGTACTCTGGCGAGCCCCATGTTACAGATGAGACAACTGAGGCACAAGGAGGTTATGCGGCATGGCCGGGATTAGGCAGCTGGTCAGCGGAAGCAGGTATTGGAACCCAGTGCTGTGGGGTTCAGATGCTGTCCCTCCCCTGGGATTGTGTGAGGGATCTAGGAGGGTGGCAGGAAATAAGCTCTGTCCCCACTGGAAACTGAACCAGGGAGCCAAGCCCCCGCTGCTAACGGCTCGGCTAGTATTTACTGGACAGTCTGCTGTCTATCGGCTCTCCCGTTTAAAAATCTGTCACTACCTTCATTTAAGAAGCAAGCCCACAATCATGGCTGTGATGGCAAAGCCTGAATCAGATGCCATTAGCACCCAATAATGGTCAACACAATGGGGACCGAGTGACAGCTGAACTGGTTCTCCGGGGGCAGGGGGAAAGAAGGCTCGGAGCCTGTAGGTCTCCCCTCTCTGTGAAAAAGGACTGAACGCAGCACACAGCCAGGGTGGAAGTCAAGCTCTAAATCCCCAATTCTGCAGTCGGGTCCCAGGGCTGGAGTCTCCACCCACCCAAGTCCCAGGAGGTGTGGAGTAACCTCCCATGGCACACACTCACGTCTGTGGGGTCATTTTCATTGGAAATGTTGACCATGTAGGCGAGCTCCAAGTACAGGTGATTGTCAGAAGGGTATGGGTTTGTCCACATCAGCAGCCACGTGTGGGAAACGTTGGGGTCAACTGTGAGGTTCCCGGGGGTCCTAGGCTTCACTGTAGAGAAGAGATGCCTTGATGAGGTGCTTGTCCAGGTGCGGGAAGGGGGATGGTCCACGGGACATGGGTACTGTGGGGGTGCCTGGGGGGGTGCAGTCCGTTAAGGCACTGACTCTTGGTTGGGGCTCAGGTCATGGTCTCAGGGTCCACGGATCGAGCCCCAAGTCAGGCTCCTTGCTCAGCGGGGAGTCTGCTTTCGGTTCTTTCTCTCTGTTCCTCCTCTCTCTCTCCTCAAATAAATAAATCTTTAGATTTTTAGTCAGCTACACCTCCATAGCACATTTCTGGAATCCCACATGGATTTAGTCTCAGCAGAGAAGGACAGCTGTAACACCAACTAAATGTTGCTAAAACTCTACTTAGCTCTGTTGTAGCCAGCTTTCTATAGTGAAATGGAAAATGTGTGAGCACACGTGACCCCAAATTTGCCCTTTTCACCTTTTTCCTTCACACTTTTGGCGACATCTATGGCCTATGTTCTTACTGTTTTTGTTTCTTTTGATTCATGTGTTTTAAAACTTAGTCTCCTTAAAGCAATCCTATCCAGCGATCATAGGTATGTGATATGTATTAAAATCAGCACACATATACAGAAATGATTTTAATTCATGGGTTCATTCACTGGTCTGTTTAAACAACTTCCTGACCATGGGCAGCAGGAATGGGCCCTTTGGGAACTGCTGAGCCCTGAGCTGTGGATACTTGTGAGAATTGTCCTCTGTGGCTTAGCAGCTGTGTGACCTTAGGAAGGTCAGTTGCCTTCTCTATGTTATATTCAGTTGTAAAGTTGGGATAGCTCTCTTCTGGAAAATGAGGCTCAGAGAGGTAAGGTGACTTGCCTGGGTCACACAGCAATAAATGGTGTTTTAAACTCCCGTCACGATGCCACAGCAGAATCATGGTGAATTGCTGCGGGCACTCTGGCTGCCAGGATAACATCAGCCTTCCATGGTCCAGACCGTCTGAAGAAGCAGTGGACCAGGCGACAGAGGGTGGAAGGGCAGTTACCAGCTCAGCTCAGCGGCCAGCATGCCTTCTATTAAGCAAGCCTCATCTCAAGACCCCAATCTGGGCACTTAAAGTTGGGTGGCTAAAACAGAAAAGCTGAAGAGGACCTGATGTACTAGGGAGCCCAGTCCCATTTCAGAGATGGGAAAAAAAGAATCTCATCATGTCTGGGAATACGCAGAAGACTGCTTATACCTCGCTCCCCCAACTGGACCCTGCCCCCCGGCTCCAGAGCCCAGCAGGGTATCGGGACTCCCCACCCCCGGCCCGCCTCCACCCTGCCCCACTTACCATTTCTGCTGGGCTGGAAGGAGCCCCCCCACAGCTGCTGCTTCCCAGCCCACAGGTCCAGCTGATAGACGTCCGCATCGACCACGTCATCTATGGGCATGCTGCACGTGCACACTGCACCTTCTCGGTTCTCGGGGACACACGTGCGGTTTCTGCAGACACAGGAGTGGCCTTAGGTTGCCATGTTCAAGCGGACTAGGACCCACGGGTATCCCTGGAGCACGCCTCAGGGAACACATGCTCCACCAGCTTCCGACTGCCCAGCGTCCGGGATCAGAACTGGGGACCAGGCTGTGAAGAGGACAACCGACGAGCAGCCCTCTCCTTCCTGGCCACAGCCACTTGTCACACCCACCATGGACTCTGATACGGCTCTGGCCGTGGTGTGGTCCTGGAACTTGGCTCGCCCTTGAAAGCCAGTGAAAGGGAAGAATAGCACAATTTATCCCAGTCCTGAGCACTGCTTGGAAGAGTACCCCAGGTGCCGGGGATGGTCCCAGTGACCCACCTGGAACAACGCCCCCCAGGTTCCACGGCCCACCAGACATCACGGTGAATTCTACCACTCACGCTCTGTCCCCAACCCTCTGGGCCCAGCCTCCCCCAAATCCCAGCTCCATCCCAGGCTTACTCGGACCCCGTAAAGTCCAGCTGGTAGGACAGGCGGAGCTCGGCACTGCAGTTGGTGGGACCGTCCATCTCCCACTGACAGAAAGAGATGCTGACATAGTCGGAGAAACAGCTGGGCTCCTGCAGGACCTTAACACTTCCTGGGGGGACACAGGAGTGCTCAGAGCAGCCACAGTCAGAGAAGCAAGAAGGACATGCACTGGGGAACAAGGTCCCCAGGAGGCGCGGTCTACTTTTAGCTTCTGGAAACTCCATTTCTTGCCCCTTTGAGGCCAAATTAAAGGGAATTTCTAATCTAAGAAATTTCTAGTCTAGATTTCTAATAAATATCTCAAACTTAACTTGTGTCCCAAACTTGCATCTCATTCCCTCCCCTGCAAATGCATGCTCCCTACTCTGTTCCGTGCTATCTTTTTCTATCACTTTCTAACATTCTTTACAACTGATTTATAATTAGGATGATTTGTCATTAGCTGTCCCCTCCCACTACAGCGTGAGCTCCTTGAGGCCCAGAATCTTTGTTTTGTTCACTGATTATCCTAGGAGCCTGGCATCTAAACAACCAGTGGACATTTGCTGAATGAGTGACTGAATGAAGGAAGGAATGGGAGTCAGTGACTTACCGGAGCCGGCTACCCACACCAAGATCAGGCAGCTCACAGGGAGTGTGAGCCCAGAGCAAAGCCGCCCCATTGGGAGATCCTAAGATACCTGCTGAGAGAAAGTGAGCCCGGTTAGTGCCAACAATGAGACCTCTGTGTTCAGTGGAGCATGCACACTCTCTCTCTACTTATCTCTATAATCACAAAACACAACAAAGATGCACAAAGCCCAGAATGAGGGCCACAGAATGCTTGTCCTAAGAGACACTTCTTTTTTTTTTTTTAATATTTTTATTTATCTGATAGAGAGAAACACAGCCAGAGAGAGAACACAAGCAGGGGGAGCGAGAGAGGAGAAGCAGGCTTCCCGCTGAGCAGGGAGCCCGATGTGGGACTCGATCCTGGGTCTCCGGGATCATGACCTGAGCCGAAGGCAGTCGCTTAACCAACTGAGCCACCCAGGCGCCCCTAAGAGACACTTCTTGAAAAAAAAAAACCCATGACCTGCTAAATTTAAGGAACCCCTGAGACTTCTGGAAGTTCATAATGCACATGTGCTTATAAAGGCTCTGGTAAGTCCTGTGGCAAAGAAATTCATTTCTCTTCATCTAACCCAACACTTAACCAATTTACTTCCCTACCCAACCTTCGTGTGTGTGTGTGTGTGTGTGTGTGTGTGTGTGTGTGAGAGAGAGAGAGAGAGAGAGAGAGAGAGAAAACCCCAACGAAACCCCTAAAAGATTTACAGTTCCTTGAAGTATATTTTGGAGATGTTCATCTGTTTAGCCTTACAGAGCTGGTTAAATAAATGGTGGTATATCCACACAATAAAAATCATGCTTGAGTGTGCTGAGTGTGTTAGACTTATATCAATGGACCAGGTTCTACACACCCCTCCCAGATCCATGTAACCTTTCAATGCCTCCACCACCACCACCCCTCTGGGCAGGGTGTTCACCTCTGCCCATGGATTATGGGTTCAGTCATGTGACTAGCTTTGGCCAGCTGAATATTAGCAAAGGGATGCACTGCAGAAGCCTCCTTTTGGGGCACCTGGGTGGCTCAGTCATTAGGCGTCTGCCTTTGGCTCAGGTCATGATCCCAGAGTCCTGGGATCAACCCCGCACTGGGCTCCATGCTTGGCGGGAGGCCTGCTTCTCCCTCTCTCACTCCCCCTGCCATGCTGAGAGCAGCTGCCCTCCCCACTCCTGCGTGGGTCTCTATCTTGGCTTCCAAGCTTCCTTCTGCTGCTTGGTAACTGCGTGCTGTTAAGGCAGTTACCCTATCTTTCACAGCGTTGGCTTCCTTATCTGCAATGCGGAAACAATACTGAGCTCAATCTCAATTGAGCAAAAAGGAAGTGAGGTGTGTCTCTAAACCCCTCTGCATCCAGTAGTCTGAAGCACAGGAAGGGCTTAATGCCCCTGTTGGAAGCTCTCCACTTGCAGGACCTCGCCGGCCGGACCCCGCCTCCCTCTCCACCTGTCCGGGCACCTATGCCACCCACACATCATTTCCTGTTGTCCTTCCAACACACTGAACCCCATTCCCACCTCCATACCTTTCCTCTTGCGGTCCTTCTCAGTGTCTCTCCCCCTTTCTCATTTATTCATTTTATTTATTCGTTTGTCCATAATAAATAAATTACCCCAGAATACTGCACTGTATCTTTCAGAAAAAAGGACATTCATTCTCCTACAAAGCCACAAGGCAACCATCAAAACAAGGCAATTACCATGAGACATTATTGCCATCGGATCCCACACCCTATCTATTTCCTGGTTCACTGCCTCCATAATACTCTTTACAAGTCCAGGACCCAGTCTAGGATCGTGTGTTACACTCGATCATTGGGGCATCTCAGCGCCCAGGTCTTGGCTTCGAGCACCATTCCACACCCAATGGAATGAGGGCTCCTTGAAGAAGTGGCTGACCCTAGGAGCAGGGCAAGTGCGCGATAAGCCTGGAATTCTTATGTCAGAAAGTAAGGACGTGCCCCAAGAATGGTGGGGACGCGTCAAAAAAGACACAGGACCCAGCTAAACAGTATCCACTGACTCAAAGAGGCATAACTTAAACATTGTAATAAACATATAGTGACCGACTGTGACTCTTGGGAGTTAAACAAGGAGCAGGAATCTGTTCTGCTTTAGATCAACAAGTAGGGGGAAGGGGGCAGATCTATGTCTCCATGGCAACCTCTAAGTATCTCCCAAGACTCATATTGCTTATTAACTGAGTCAAAATACTTACTAACTTTCCCATGTTCTATACTTTATACACAATACTTCATACAGCGATAACAGTGGTATAGAAGTTTAGGTACAGAAAGCTGACAGGCACTGCCCTCACCAGTCATCGTGAATGGGAACAAATCAAGATCAGGAGCTTTCTCAAATTATCACACCCCTCCCAACCTGGTTCTTTGGTGTTCCTGCCCCAAGTGCCCAAATTGCAAGGAAGCATCAAACCTGACAATGGAGAAGAATGGAGTCTAGAAAAGAATTGGCCTATGCTCTTGGAAACATGCTTGGGGTGGGACAGAGTGTGGGGGCAAAAGAGGACAGTGTGGGTGGCGGGGGGGCTGGGGCTGGTCTTTTTCAACTGTCTGTCATCCCGAGAGCCAGGCTTTGTCTTGTTCATTGCCAGATTCCTAGTGCCTACAGGGGTGCCTGGTGTGTACCACCTAGCCAGTTAAGTGCTTATGGAATAAAATCATCTTGGACACGATGTCGGGCCTCTAATAGGCTCAGCACAGGACTGGAAACTCTCTCCAGGGGGAACCAGGGATCTGCTCAAAGCCCCGACTTGCTTCCCTTGAAGAGTCACAGTGAAGAGCAAGGAAGGAGGGGTGGGAATATGGTGGTGGACCCATGATGCTTGTGTCCCCTATAAAGTCCTGGAACTTCTCCTCTGATGGGTTCACACAGGTCCACAGCATCCTGCGGCAGAAATGCAAAGGTGTCCCTTGAACTCTGATTTTGAATAAACAGAAACAGAGAGGGCAAGATAATGCGTACAGGGTCACACAGCAGAAGGGCTATTAGAATAAAGTCACTGACCCCGGCAGGGGAAACTAAAACATCACATTTATAGCAGTCAGGGTGGCTATCTTTCATCTGTTTTAGGGGGCATGTCCGAATACGTGCACGTGTATGCCCATAACCGCGTGAATGTGCACATGTGCACACACAGACACACACACGCCTGCTGGCTTACCGGACAAGGTGCAGCATTCAGGGGAAATCACAGCCCGTGATGTGCAGAAACAGAAGAGCTTCCCTGAATATCACAGGGATGCAGGACAAAGCTGAAGATAAATAAAAGATGTAAAAAAGAATAATTACCAAGTGTGTGGGTCAAGCATAGGGCAAGAGAAAATAACTGCAAGTTCACACTCTCCATCGTGGGATTCCCGACCCGCTGGAGTTGGCAGGCAACCCCAGGCTTCCCTGCAACCCCAACAGTAATGTCCTGATGTCCTGTACGTATTCTCTCTCTGATGGGCTATAGCCCAGGGTCTGTTCCTGCTCCTCCATGGACGCTCATCTCCAGGTCATGGCTGAGCAGAACTGATGAGTGGAAACCGTTTGCTTAGGTTGAGCCAAAGATTCATGTAAACAAAATCCTGCCTGTCAAGTACTTACATTGTGCTTGGCGTCTACCTAAGCATGCTAGGAGCATTACCTTATAGAACTTGCCCAAGAACTCCGCAAGATGGCCTGTTAATCCCACTTTCCATCTGCGGAAATGGAGGCCAGAGAGGTCAAGTAACCCGCCCGTCAGGCCCACAGCTGGCAAGAGGGGAGAGCTAGAGTCAGAACCCAGGTCTGTTGGCTTCTGAGCCCAAAGTGTACTCCAATACATCGGTGTCTTCACCTTCTCCTAGAAGTGCAGAATGAACCCAACTAGATGAATGAAATAAGCCATGAAGAGCTGGCTTCTTGTCAATTTCAAACATCAGCAGCCCTGGAAAAGGACCAGGAACAGCAGGAAAGACCTAGGGCTTTTGATGTCTACAAACTCCCCACAACCCAGAGGTGAGGCAGCTGCTTAAAAAAACAGACAGACATAAAGGCCAGTGAAAGTTATATTAACAGAGATAGGAGCACCAGGACAAGGGAGGTGACAGTGCCCAATCACACCTGTGCATCCCTTTGGAAGAAACCCAGCTGATCTGAATGAAGCTTGGCTAGAGGATGATAACTGACACAGAGGACCTGAAAATCCCAGAGGGCCTAGAAAGGCTTTGCCTAAAGGCTCTGCCCCCCTACACCCTACAGGCTCATCATTCACTGAACAAACCAACGATATTTACAGCATGCCAAATTTCTTCTAAACACTGCACTTGTATTAATTCATTCAATACGCAAAACAGTCCTATGAAGTAGGTACTATTATTTCCTCCAATTTCAGATGAGGTAACCCAGGCACAGAAAGGTTAAGTGATCTGCCTGAGGTTGCAGATCTATGGCAGTGGTGACATTTGAAAAGGGGCAGTCAGGCTCTGGGTCCTCTGCTCTTAACCCCTATCTCTGTCTCAAAGCCACAGTCCAAATATCTAAGGCAAACTCCAACCCTCCTTTGTGAAAAACACACCCATTAAATTTTGCATTTCATTTTAGGGGTCTATAGATCTCCCCACAGCCAAAGTAAGGACTCCGGGTCAAAGCCCCCTCTTCCAGGCAATGAGCAGTTTTTAAGGGGTTTGAACAGAGACAATATTTTCCAAAAACCCAGTCTAGGGCTGAGAGAATGACGGGGTGGAGCGGGGGGAAGTTAGGAATTACCATAGACGTGACTCACTTCGTTTCTTTTCCATGCAGCAGGCAAAGTCATTTTAAAATCAGGCCATGAACTCCCTGCTCGTGCCCTTCACTGGCCTCTGGCTCCTGAAGGGTGTCTTCACCCAGGGCACACAGATACATGCCTGCAGTTCACGACCCAGCCAAGAGGACCATCTCCAACTCGGAATAAAATCCAAGCCCCAGGGCGAAGACAGCCAATCCAAAAGGGCGCACCCTGTGTGATTCCATTTATGTTAACATTCTTGAAATGACAAAATTACAGAAATGGAGAAGAGATTCACAGCTGGTGGGTAGGAAGGGAGGTCCATGTGGCTATAAAAGGCAACACAGGGATCCCAGTAATGCGGTGGCTGGGCTGGAGACACAAACCTGAGCACGTGACAAAACTGTATGGAATTAACTATGCACATGTGCGAATGCGTGGCAGCAAACGGGTGCCTTCTGAAGGAGCTCAGGGGATGATCTTGGTGTCAACATCTTGGTCATGGTATTGTACTACAGTTTTCATAAGTTGATCCTCTTGGGGGAACCTGACACCATCATTTTTTACGACTGCAGATGAGTCACAATTACTTTTAAAACACAAAATATAAGAAAATGCAAAACCCAAACCAAACAAAAACCCCAAAAAACCTTGAACCCCCTCATGGTCTGGCCCCTGCTACACGTTCCACCATTCCCCTCTACTGCCTCCCTGTCCCCCACCAGCCTTCGGTCCCACTGGCCTCTGAGCACCTGGACACGCTCTGAGCCTTTACACCCAGAAACCCCACCTAATGAGGGTTCCCCCTGTTACTGCTTATCACAGCACCTTGTTTATTCCTGTCATATACTTATCACCATCTCTAATCGTATTGCTGAGGTTACACATCTGAATGTTCAAAGATGCGACTATGAAAATGTTTTCAACTTCCCCAGGTCCAAATACATCATTAAAAAAAAAAAAAGCAAGCAAAAACCAGAAAAAGATAGCAGTTTACACTGCAGACAGTTGATGGCCTTCATATATAAAGAGTTCTTACAAATCAATAAGATGAACACCCCTTTAAGAAAAATAGGCAAAGGACCTAAGCAATTCACCCCAAATTATTCCATCTTGGCAAAATATGAAACAGTCCCTCTTGTTCTGCTTGTTAGTTCATGACACTGGGAGTGTCAAAGATCACCTGTAACATTTAAATTATTTCTCTATATATGTACTGTTTGTCACCCCACCATGAGAATACAAGCCCTGAGCCCCAAGAGAACAGAGCTTTATGGCCACTATTTTGTTCCCAGGACCCGAACAGTGCCTGACACATACGTACTATGTGTTCAATAAACATCTATTAAATGAGTGATTGGTTAAAAGTCAACAATAACAAATTCTAGAATCTATTTTTAAACATGGGGTACCAGGCTTTTGCTTATGGTAATGGCTATGCACATCGCTCTATGAGGTGGGTGCCATTAATACCCCCCTTTCACAGATGAGGAGACTGAGGCACAGAGAAGTTGTAGGGCTAGGATCTGAACCCAGGCAGCCTTGCTCCAGTATCCATGTCCTGACCAGTAACCCTGCTACCTCTTGAAATGCAGCCCCTGCCACCCTGGGATGCGGTGCTATTGGCTAAAACCGAGGGCTGGAGAAGGCAAGCAACAAAAGCCAAGGTGGAAGGAGGAAGTAGCACCAGGCGGCAAGTCTGAGCCGGCAAGATGTGCGAAAACCCTCTGCTGGCCATGAGGTACTCTTAACTTACTCTCTTTACTTGGGAGGACGTGAGTGACAAGTCTGGAAATGCCAGAGGCCAGCAGCAGTCAGGAAGTGACCATGCAGCTCTTCCTGAGCCCAACGGGGCAAAGGACCTCCTGCTCCCTGCTCCTTTCCCTCTCTTGACCACAAACCGACTTGAGGGGAGGCTGGGTGGGCAGACAGGATGCAGCCAGTCCCATGACAAGCGCACGTGAAGAGGAAGCCAGGGATAGTGGGGCTCTGGGTGGCCTCTCTGGGGAGCCACTGGTCCCTGAAGCTCCAGACTGTAGCCGGCCAAGAGCTTCCTCTGTTCTCTGTGACAGCTGGGCTGCCCTGGCGGGGGGCCAGGGACACACTTCTCCCCGGACCGCCTTCCCAGAACTGCTGCGAGGCTGGGGTTCCCAGAACCGGCAGCCACGTCAGCGGCCCCACCCAACTGGTGGGGCAGGGCCCCAAAAGGGCCGGTCTCTGCCTCCTCGGCTCGCAGCCTGGCCGGTGGCAGGGACGGACGTGTGGCAGCAGGCTGGTCCCACTCCCTTGGGGGGCCAGAGTCAACAGCCTCGGCCAGCAGGCTCCCTGCAGACCTACTGCGCACTCCCACTCCTCACCCACTCGCCCGCACCCATGGCTGTTCCTGCTGTGTTTTCTGAGCACCTACTATGTGCCAGCGATTACTGACGCAGAAAAAGCCATTCACTCATTCGCCCATTCGTTTCTTCCTTCTTCCTTTGACAACTACTTGGAAACAGAAGTTACTGGAGGTTTTTGAGCAGAGACATGACCCCGTGAGACTTTTCAATCCATCCTTCTGGCTGTGTGTCTGAAAGGCCCATGGGGTCTGGGGCAGAAGCAGGCACTGGTGAGGAGCCTACTGCAGTGATCCAGGGCAGGAACAGGCCAACTTCTAGATTGGCTAAGGCAGAGTCAAGAGGATTAGCCCACAGAATGGACTTTGAGAAGAGAATGAATCAGGGCTGAGCGTGACTGTCGTTTTTTCCCAAGCCACCAGAAGGCATGGGTCAGCGTGCTGTGGAGTGGGGGGGCGGGGGGGGCGGCATGTGAGAAAGGGCCTGCCGGGGTGCAGGGGAGGGTGCTGTGGGAAGCAGCATCAGGAAAGGTAAGAGAAGATCCACGCCAGTCTTTGAGGGTCAGGTGTCCCTAGAGGGATGAATGAGAACTCCCCAAGGGAGGGCAGGGGTGGGTGCGTGGAGAGGGAGGAATATCCCATGTATGGGAGGCGCTGTGGGCTCACGAGGACAGGCAACGTCTCTTCCAGAGCTCCCCACCCCCCATGAATAAACGCTGGAGCATCTTCTATTCCATTCTAATTGCTACACTTACGTAGTGCTCCGTTAGTGCCAGACAGTTCTAGATGCTTTAAATCCTCCCTGGGAGGGGACAATTATGAGCCCATGTTTGATCCTGATGAGTCTTAGGAAAAGGGAAAAATGGGGGGAAGGGATGCAGAAGGAATGAGGGACCAGGGAGGAGGGAGGTCGTGGCCCAGCTCCTACCCCACAAGACAGGCCCTTGGCTGCAGCGACGGATAGAAAGGAGAGGTCAACGGGGCCAGAAAACGCGGCTGTCAAGCAGGCAGAGCACGTGATTCAGACTCCATCCATCCTCGGGGCAGCGGGGAGCCACTGAAGGCCGTTAAACAGGAGAGGAGCTGTGCACCTGCCGGAAAGTCCACTCTAGCTGGCGTGTGGAGCGGGGCTGGGGGTTTCAGCTCCAGGTCGCTGCGTTAGGAGGGTAGGTGCAGACTACCCTCCTAGAGGAGAGGGGCAGACTCAGCCCTGCGTGGGAGGGAGAGGTGAACTTGCTGATGGCTGGCGGTGGTGGAGGGCGGGGGCTGGGAGGCAGAAGTGGCCTGCGGCTGGGCAGTGGGTGGACCGTGGCGCCAGGAAGCTCACATGCCCGGCCACACTGCGGACACGCCGAGTTGGAGCGGTGGTGGGCCCCTGGGGGGCGTCCAGGAGGCAGTATGTCCTGCTGGCGTGGAGCTCAGAAGGAAGGCTCAGGTTGGACACAGGCCTGAGAGCCATCGGCTGTGTCTGAGGCCCCAGGGGTTGTGCAGAGAGAGACAGAGCCTTCTCTGAGAGGGCCAGAAGGGGCCTGGAGACCACGGACCTCCTCCACGGGACACAGCTTGGGGACAGGTGGGCCACCTTATGGCAGTGTGGACACTCACGTTGGCAGTACCTACATTGAGTCCAAGCTGCCAGTGGGAAGCCTGCAAAGGTGAGGAGGCCCCACGGAGAAGCCTGGAAGCCCTGCCCCCATCCTCAGAGGGTCCCCAGAGGCCCCAAGGAGGAGGCAGAGCCCGAGGGACCCTCGCATCCAGACACACGGCCAGGCCTAGCAGCTGGCCCCATCACTCGCAAGCCCATTTCTCTGCTCAGCCGCTTAGTCCTTGTGGCTCACCACATACACACGTGCATTGTCCAAGCCCCCCCGGGACACCAGTGCCCACGAGGCCAGAGGCTATGTCCACCCTCTGTGCTGCTGAGGCCCCAGAACCTAGGACATGCTCAGCACAGAGTCGGGGGGGGGGGCAAGGGCATTTGCCGAATGCAGCCATCCCTGGTGGAGACGAAGGCACAGCCCCCCCCGGGTTGGAATTTTCCACCTCCCACAGCCAGATAAACACTGGCCAATTCTGGCTCAGAACCTCCTTAGATTCCTTAATGCAGGCCCTGAACTCAGCCACCGGGGAAACTGACCGCGGAGAGCTGGTAATTGGGACATTACCAATGATTACAGCCCTAGCCCAGAACACTGATTAGATTTTGGCTGTCTTAGTGACAGTTGTGGCTCCCAGCAGGCCGGTTTCCTGAGGTCTGTCGACGTCACCATGAATGCCCCTGCGTGTCCCCAGGTTCTCCAGCCATTAGACACCATGCCCTGGGCCATCCTGCCTGTGGCTTCCACCCCCACCTCCCAGACTGACCGGCCTCAGTCTCGGTCACACCAGATTCTGTTTACTCTGCACTTGAACTTCACCGACTCGCTTAAGGCTGACATCAATCCGAAGACTCTGGCAGGTGCAGTATTACCCCCACTGCAGACGCAGGGAGCGACTGGGCTCGATGTGGCTTCTGGCCCAGTTTGCCCAGCCCTCACCCGTGAACATGTCTCAACAATGACCAGGGACTTTGCCCTCTGGGCCAACCCAAAGCTGGGTCAATCAGGTCCACACGGGGAAGAGCTCCCTGTTCACTTTCTGTCTGCAGATGGGCACTGGGAGGAGGGGGTCTCTCCCCAGAGCTTTCCCCCTTGTCCACATCCCCACCCCATATTATTCCTGGCATGGTCAGGGGCACATGGATGTGTGGGGCCACTCACATGGGTAGGGACCCTGCAGCATCAGAGACAGAAGCTTAACTCTGGGCCCAAGTACCCAGGCCCTGCCCTAACCACCTGATAGGCCTTGGCAAGGCAACCACCTGATAGGATCTCTGTTTCCTCATCTGCGAAGTGAGGGCAGAACCACTTGCCTCATCAGTGGTACAAGGAGAGGGGGAGACCATGGTGGGGCAGAAGAGGCACAGAGACAGTAAGGATGGAGCAGGGGACAAAAGCTTATCTCTAAGCACCAAGTAAAGGCTCTGAGACCTAGAGTTCCCGACAGAGGCCATGACAGCCACGTCAGATGTCATAGGGGCACACGGAAGGAAGGAAGAAGAAGCTGGGCTCCAAAGGGCAAATCGACTCCATTTAAAAGAAGCTCCAAAGGAGACAAACCGATCGTGGGGACTGGAGTCAAGGAACTGTCCCTGATTTGGGGGGGGGTGGAGAGAAGCTTCTGGGGGGCTGGTCAAGCTCTGTT
This sequence comes from Spilogale gracilis, assembly GCA_004023965.1. Classification (NCBI taxonomy): domain Eukaryota; kingdom Metazoa; phylum Chordata; class Mammalia; order Carnivora; family Mephitidae; genus Spilogale; species Spilogale gracilis. Next base: position 52,448 of record PITA01006836.1, read on the forward strand.
TCTTCTTCTTTTTTTTTTTTTTTTAAGATTTTATTTATTTGACAGAAACACAGCCAGAGAGGGAACACAAGCAGGGGTAGTGAGAGAGGGAGAAGCAGGCTTCCCGCCGAGCAGGGAGCCCAATGTGGGACTCGATCCCTGGTCTCTGGGATCATGACCTAAGCCGAAGGCAGTCGCTTAACCAACTGAGCCACTCAGGTGCCCCTCAAGCTCTGTTTCTAGGCAGCATTCTGCACGCATGTGCACACCTTGGGAAAAGGCACGAAGCTGTGCTCCTGTCTGCTCATAAACCGCACTAAGGAGGAAAAGGGAAAGAGAGAGGCCATGCTCTGGCTCAGGGCCACCGGGAACCCCGGGAACCCAGTAATCAGCTGGGAATAGCACTTCCGGGACCCCTCGGTCTTTACTGGGACCACCGAGTGTACTCACCTGCGCCTGCTCTCGCTGCTCACAGACACACAGACACACACACACACACACAGACACACACACACACACACACACACCCGCCCCCGGGTCGACTGAAGGATCTAAGGGAACTCATGACAATGACAGACCCATCTGACATGACACATGACAGCGAGGTGGGCCCAGGGGCAGTCCTGAAGGGTAGCTGTCACTCCAACTCGGCTGCTTTTTGCCACCTCTGCGAAGGCCTGGGCATTGCTAGGTCTCTCGATGTTTCTAAAAGAAGCTTGAAATCCAGATTTCCATGCCTATTTTCCTGATTTTTAAAAAATTTTATTTATTTATTTGACAGAGAGAGAGAGATCACAAGTAGACAGAGAGGCAGGCAGAGAGAGAGGAGGAAGCAGGCTCCCTGCTGAGCAGAGAGCCCGATGTGGGCCTCGATCCCAGGACCCTGAGATCATGACCTGAGCTGAAGGCAGAGGCTTAACCCACTGAGCCACCCAGGCGTCCTATTTTCCTGATTTTTAAAGTATGGAAAACAGTTCCAGTTTCAAAACCCATCTGTGGTCCCTCTTTGGCTTCCAACCACCAGCTATCCTCTGGGGGAGAGGGTTGTCCCGACACCCCACCACCAAGACCCATAAGCAGCCATGGGACCCCATAGCTTCCCTGTGCATGAGGACCCCCAAAGACAAAGGGCTGCCTTTTCAAACGTCTCTTGCCCTCTGTCCCTATTACCTCTTTCTCATCATGGGATGTGGTTGTTATGGAGATAAGAAGGGAGCGGAGCTGGAGACACCCCCTGCCCCCACCAACCGCCTGCTCTTTGTGGCTGAGCAGCATCATGGGGGCAAGGGAGGAACCTCAAAATCCTGCAAGCCCCCTGCCTTCCTCCTTCCTGGGGAGGGTCCCCTGCCAACCCTGCGCTCTCCCAGCCCTGCTCCACCTGTCCTCAAATGTGCCAGACGCCCCCCTCGATGCCCACCTCCTGTGCCACCCCCGCGGGACACTGCTGCTCAAACCCTGCTCTTCCCTCCGCCCTTCCTCAGAGTTGTCCTTCTGTCCCAACATCCCTGCCAGTCTCAGGAGTACTGAGCTGTGCCTTCTTTCCTCTCCTTTTCCAGACTGGAAGTTTCTCCAGGCCAGAGACTGTCTTACTCATGCGTCTGTGAACAGAGGAGGAAGCCAGCCAGGGGCAGCCACGGTGAAGTTGATCTTCACCCTCTGGGTGCGGTCCCCGCCCTCCAGGTCCTCCTCTGCCAGGCCGTCCTCATTGCCTGCAACACCAGTCCACGTTCACACCCAGTGACTAACCCGCATGCAGGGATGTTGGCAACATCTTTCATATCCACGGTTCTAGCTATTTTCACAGGAACTGGAGAGGAGAGGCAAAGTGAGTCATAGCCCCATTTTATGGATGAGGAAAATAAGACCCAAATGATCAAAAGGACTTGCCATAGATTATAGAGCAAGTGGGTTGCCGAGCTGAGACTGAGACGTACATTTATTTTTTTTAATTTATGTGGCTCCAAGACTAGGGTCAAAGGAAAGTCACAAAAAATGCGTATAAAGAGAACAGATATAGGAATATGAATACCGAATAAAATGGAATTCAAGGCAACAAAGTATAAAAGAGAGAAAGGTGGCTGTTTTATGATAAGAGGAGCAATTCACCAAGAAGCTACTGAAATCATGAACCCTCTTTCTATTCATATATTCTATTTATAGGCACCAAACAATATGGGTTTGAATTTAATAAAGCAAAAACAAAAACAGAAAAGGTCGAGGAGAAATGAACAGATCCTCTATCAGAGAGGGAGATAAATCAGATAGAGAAAAAAACAAAAACAGAAACTATGAATGATGTAATGATCAAACATGATCTCATAGACTTCTAAAACTTTACAGCTATCAAAAAATATATATGCTTTCAAATACAAAAAGAACATACAGAAAACCTGACCAGAAGAATCTTACAAGGACCTCAACAAATTCTCCATCATTGATATCACACAAGTCATAAATATTAACCATAATGCAATAAACTTAGACTCCAACAATACAAAGACAACTTTTAAAAAAGCCATGCATCTTTTAAAAAGTCTGAAGTACATAACAGTTGTAATCAAAAGGGAAATTGTACATTATTTTAGCAATGAATGACACTATGTAACAAGACCTGTGGAATGAAGCCAAAGTAGTATTCAGAGGGAAAAAAAAATTATAGCCACTTAGTCTGAAGCAGATTTACTAGAAAATAAGAAATCCTGAAAACAAGTGTTAGCCTCAAAGAAGGAGTCTCAGAATGGAAGAAACTTTGACAGACAGCAATGTAGAAGAGAGATCTGCAGGTTTTAGCTGGAAAGCCCAATGTGAGCTCCAGGGGGGATGTGGTCACTCAGAAGGATGACTGTGGGATACATCAACAGAGGGATGGGCTCCAAATCCAAGGAGGTGATAATCTCCCTCCCCCTGTGACTTTGTGAGGAGGGAGGCAATGTTCGACTCTGACCTATTGGATCATGTCCAAAGCCAGACTGAATTCTTTACAATTCCCTGCGTCAGGAAGAATGACTGGAAGAACTATAACTGTATTTCAAGTCAGAGAAATACTGGGCTCAGGATGGAAGGCGCTGATTACTACTTCCAAGGGGCAGAACCAGAGCCAGAACATGAATGCTACTGGAAAGTTAATTTGGCTAAAACTCAGGAAAGATTTTGTCCCAATTAGAGCTATCCAGCTATGAAAATGTGGCTTCTGGAAAACCTACGCTCCATCCCCAGATGCAAGATTGTTTAAGAGACTGTGGCTCTATGGGCTTGGAGGGCTGCCCGTCCACAGATCTGGTGTCTCTCCTCTCCACAGAAGTTCCGTTTCCTCTTTCGAAAAGGCAGAACACGCTCTGGTCCAGGAAAACCTCGGGGCTACCTCAGTTCTCCAAAATGGTTGTTGGTGACTCTGCCCCCTCACTTCTGACCAAAAAACATAGTTCTTACTCCTTGAGCTGGATGGCTCAGAACAGCAGTTAAATGCAGAGGTTCCCGGGTCAGCCTTGGGGTTGAATTCAGACTCTGCATCTTTGGTGCTGTGTCACCCAGATCAGTTCCCACCCTGAGCCTCAGTTTCCTCCTTGGGGAAATGGGGAGGCACCTGCACATCTACCCACCTTCACCCAGCTCAGTGCCTGATGTAGAGAGGGGCCTCGGCTCGTCCTCTTCCACACACCCCACCCTGTGCTTTAGGGTGTCCTCGCTGTCTGGGGCCAGGAAGGCACTCCTTGGTCAAATAATACATACAATGACTGGGTCATCTCAAACACCATCCTGCCCTGGCCACATGAGACCGCATGATGCGTCCAAACCCCCTGGCAAAGACCAAGTATGCTGGAGCTGCTGGCTTCACAGATGTGCTCTGCCATCAACGACTCTGTGCCCCTTCCTACTCTGTCAGCTCCGTTTACAAGGTGAGTGAGATACCTGCAGGTGTCTGGTTTCTGTCATACCTCCCTGACCTGTGTTCCTACTCCTCTCTGTCTTGCTCAATTCCATCCAACCACAGCAGTTTCCTTGGGGGTCAGAAACACCAAGCTTGTTTCTACCTCAGGGCCTCTGCACCTGCTGTTCCCTCTGCAGAAATCATTCTCTTATGTATCCACACGTCTTTTTACCTCGGGTCATAGCTCAAAAGTCACCTCACTCCCTAGACTGACAGCTCCACAAGGGCTCTTGCTTCTGTGTCACTGCTGTGTCCCCTGTCCCTAACATGTCTACTGAGTGAGTGTAAGCCTGGTGCTGACACTCAAAACTTGTGTCCCCGCTACTCTTCGGTGCACAGTCCATCCCTTTATAAACCCGCTGTGCAGAACAACAGTCCTTCCCCTTTAAGAAATGTTCCACCAAAGTCAGGGGGTCAAGCTCTCTTCCCCTCACACGGACCCACTTCCTTCCTCACTGTGGGGGGTGGGGGTCTGGGACTCAGATGCCAGCCCAGCTGGTGATCCTCTCCAGTGAGTTGGCACCCAGGCCTGCTTGACCAAAGCCCGTGGATCTCTAAAGCAACCTTGAGAACGCCATACAGGTCCTCTAGGGTCAGAATGACTCAGTGGAAGCCAAACCCAGAATCCCAGAGGCACGGCCACGGTTGCAAAGGCAAAGACATGCGCGTTTAGACAGATCTGTGCACCCAGAGCCAGGCACAAGCAGCGGACGGGGAAGTGGGGTTGGTGGCGTGGACAAGACCTTCCCTGTGGTTCCTTGCACATGGCCCGTTCTTCCCCGAGCCTTGCGCTGCAACTTCCTCACTGTCCCTCCTCACAGAGGCTCCCCAGGAGTCCACCCTCCCCTTGCTTTACTTTTCCTCCTAGTCCTGACGGGTTACTCCCTGTTATCCTGTGTGAAGTCCGGGGGGATGGGGGCAGGCATGTCTTAGAATTTACGGTAACTCCGATCATAAAAAGGTCACCTGGCATAAAATCCCACCTGATCTAACCACCCCGCCACCCCCACCTGGGGTCCAGCGCTCCGCGGATTGCTCACGTTAATTCCTCTGCAGCAAGAAAGACACATAAGCACTCACGCCAGGGAAGCATAAACAACAATCGAAGTGCCTCGTGATTAGTTCAGCTCCAGTCTTGCTTCCCATCAGATCGCGGAAAACCTTTCGGTTTCCAGAGCCTGTAGATTTCAGCATTAGAAATGGGGGGGGGGGTTGGTACAGCTGGCTCTATTGGTTTGCTTGTGTATTGCCTGTCTTCTCAACTGGAACCGAAACTCCAGGAGAGCAAAGACTTGGTCCACTGCTCTATTGGGAGCTCCTGGAACATACAGATGCTTGATAAATATTGAAGAAATGAATGAGCAAGCCAGGGTTGGGTATGGAGAAGTGACTGTCCTAAGAAGAGAAACGGTAATCACTGAGCCGTGGGCAAGGTGCCTACGAAAACTATCTCATCAACACGCCTCAATACCCATTTTAGTGACAAGCAAACTGAGGCTTACAGAGGTTCAGCAACTTGCTCAAGATCTCGCAGATAGGAAATAGCAAGGTCTAAATTTGAACCCAGCACCACCACCACCCCACCTGCCACTATCATTTCATAAACGGGGAGACAGAGGTCCTGAGATATTAGTCAATTGTAAACCCAGCATCTGAACCTGGGCAATCTGGCTCCAGAGTCCAGGCTCTTAAACTCCAAGCTGTACTTCTAAGGGGCAAAAAGGGTCATGAACATTTGTTACGATGTACTATGCACTGGAAATTATGTTCAGTATCTTAAAAGACATGATGTCCTCAACCCTCATGAAAGTCTAACTTGAAAAATGTGAAGCATCCAGACTGTGTGTGTGTATGGGGGGTGGGGGGTTCTGTCACTGCCTCACTCCCAGGAACCATCAAAAGCAGCTGAGGGAGTGGGCCACTTGACCCCAAACTCGCCCCTCCATCTGCGGGGTAGAGGGGCAGGGACATAGGGAGAGGAAGGGTCCAGGACAGCCTTTCTCCTTGCTTCTTTGATGGTGGATTTCAGCTCTGTTTCTAAATCAGACCAGCAGGAGACTTACAGCCTTAGGGGACCACCTCCCTGCCCCAGCCTGACCTTTCTGCACCCCTGGGATCATGCTGTAGAAGACACATCAGTTACTGAGTCACTGTCCAGAATCTGGAAATCCTCAGGTCATCCCAGACCTGCTGGTAACTGAGTACGTGCTAACCAGGGGGACTGACTCACTAGCCTTTTTCCCTCCTTGCTCCTTTCCCATGGCCCCCCTTCCAGATTTGGCTCTGGAGGTCATGGGTGGGGCCCGGAAATCTGCATTGTGATTTTTTGCTCCCCCCAATTCCCCCCACTGCTCCCCCCCCCGCCCCCCGCAAAGGTGAAGTGCACGGGGCCATGCTTCTCAGCACACCATTCAATCAAGGCCTTTCATGATGTGAGCCACCTTCCCATCCCTGTCTGGCTTCTCCGCCCCTCCCCAGCACCACTGGAACAATGCCCAGCAGGAGCACAGTAGGTGCTAATGAATGAGCGGAAGGCTAGGACAGGTTGCCTTCCCTTCCACACCTCAGCAACCTCGCCCGCCCGCCCGCCCGTAGCCATGGGGCAGGTGAACAGCGCTTGAGGGGCCTTGCAGGACCCTGAATGTCCCCTGACTGTGGGGGACACCCTAGACAAAGGCATACCTCACCCTCAGTCTCCCCATCGGACTTTAGGATTTTAATAAAGGCATTGATGTCCCAGCAAATGCCCACACTTCTATAAGAGGCCACTCTTAGGGGAGGAGCTGCACGGGTGGAACCCCACAGAGGGCTGGAACCCCACAGAGGGCTGGGGAGGACAGAGGAGAGGCTAAGACTCCAGCAGGATCCGTGCTGGCCAGGGGAGTCACCTGCAAATCCTAGCAGCAGCCACACAGAGCTTGCCTGGTCCTGAGTCGGCCTGATCTAAGAAATCTGTATCGTGCCTATGTGTGTGTTTTAAAATCCAGATTCCTGGATTTACCGAATCTGAATCTCACTGAAGGCAGCCTGGGAATCTGCCTTTCAGTAAAATCCCCTGGATAATTTGTTTATGGGACAGTTTGACAAATATCGTGGACAAGTGGAAGACAGCAGGCTCTGGCATCAGACCGCTGGGGTTCGAATCCTGCTGCACACTCTGCACACCTCAGACAAACTATTTAAACTGCCTGGGGCCTCAGTGTCCTCTTCTGAAAAACGGACTGATCCACACACCGCACCGACTAAAACGGTTGTTTTGCGATTTAACTCAATACTTCCAAAGTTCTGGACAGAACCTGTACAAAATGAGTCCAGTAAGTATTTGATCTCTATTATAACTGGGTCTGTCCAATATTTAAATAAGGAGAGAAAGGGTCGATAGGACTCGGTTTCCCCAGGCGCCTCGACTTGGTCACCAAGTTCAGTTTTCGGAACTCCCCCGCCCCCACCCGATCCTCACCCACTTCCTGCGCTCGGGGTTAGAGGGTGATCTCCGGGACCAGGGCGCTCCGTGACCCGAGGCTCGCCTGACCCCACGCTCGCGACGTCCCCAAGTCCCCAAAGGGGCCGTCTCCGCTGGCGTTTCCGGGTCAACATGAGTCTGAGGGGGCGCGGCGGGGGTCCCCTGCTCCGCGCGCCCGCTGTCCCGGGGCGATCCGGGCCGAGCAGGCCGCCGCTCGAGGCGCGGGCTCCGGGAGGCCCCCGATGCCGTCGGGGCGTCCCCGGGGGTCCCTGCCGCCCCGCCGGCGACCGCGCCCCTCCCCGGGCCGATCCCGCGTTCCGCTCCGCGAACGGGCCCCGCGTCCTACCTGCGCGCCTCGGGTCCATTCGCCGCGCCGGCGCCTGAGCGGGAAGTGGGGGACACCCGGGCTGCCCGTCCTCGCCCGCACGGCGCGGGGCTTTCCTGACGCGCCAGCCGGCCGGCTCCGGCTTCCTACGCCCCGCCCCGCCGCCGGCCCCGCCCTGCCCCGCGCCCCGCCCCGCGCCCCGCGCCCCAGCCGCCCTCGCCGGCGTCCTGCAGCCAGCAGCCGGGGAACCGCGCCTCGTGCCCTCTGCGGCCCGCCGCGCACCTCGCAGCGGGCGCATGGTCCCTGCACCCCGGCCCGCCCCCGTGGGCGCGCGGCCGCCCCGCGGAGAACAACGTAGTGCTTTCCCCTTGCTCGTGGAATAAAGTCCCAGCTACTGCGGGGGCCTCCCGGGTAGCTCTGGGCCCCCAGCCGCGCTTTGCGGAGGGTCAGGTGCCTCTGGGGCCGGGCGGGGGAGCAGGGCTGGGGAGCGGTTGGGCAGCTCCCTTCTTCGCCTATTCCCAACAGCCAGCCTTCTGGCTTCTGCCAGGTGCCCGTGGGTGTTTTTCCTTCCAATGTTTACTGAGTGCCTACCGTATGCCAGACGCCGCAAGAATGTAGATAGTGAAACAAGCCTTCTATCAATAGCTAGTACCATCTGGCAGGCTCTGCTCCGAGCCTCTGCCTGCGGTAACTCATGCGATCCTCAGGACTACCTTACGAAGGCACTATATTACTATAGCTCATTTTACAGATGGGGAAACTGAGGCATAAACTGAGGGGCAACTTGCTGAGACTCACTCAGCAGGTGTGGGATTTGAACCCAGGCGCTGTAGACCACTAAGCACTGGAGACCAAAAAGCCCAAGTGGAGCCAGATGGTGGGGAAGAACACTGAGGAATAAAGTATTTCAGGTAAGAAGAGGTCCCAAGAGAAAAGTAAAATAGAGGGGGACGTATGAGGCCCATGGGGCCGGTGGTTGAAAGGTGTCCTTGATGAGGAGATATTTGAGCTAAACCTGAAGACAATATGGGGGAAGACTAGGGAGCAAAAACAGAATGTGCAAAGGCCCTGGGGTGGCATGTTGGAGGAATTGTCTGAAGGCTAGCTTGACTGGAAAGCCTTGAGGAGGGGAGAATGGGAGGTGGTGGGGTAAGAGATATGTAGACTGAGGCTGGGTAGTGCTGGGGATCCAAAGAGTAGTTTGACCCCATGTTAGCCTCAAGGATCTCCTGGTCTTAGAGTAGAGACAAACTCCTCAGAGCCAAGGAGAGCCCAGTGGGATTGCTGTGGTTGGGGGGTGAGCCAGGGAAGCAGGGAGTAAGGGTTGGCTACCTGGAGGAGGGGACACAATACTTCCATTCTCTTTCATTATTCTTCATGCACTCACTATTTCTTGGCCCTGTTCCCTAACCCTGTGACAAGCGCTGAGGACACAGATATGAAGATATGAAATAAACATGATCCTTGCTCTCTGAGACCTTATAATTCAAGTATGTGACAATAGACAGTAAACAGGCTCTGGGAGTCAAGGATGGCTTCCTGGAGGAGGGGACACAATACTTCCATTCTCTTTCATTATTCTTCATGCACTCACTATGTCTTGGCCCTGTCGCCTAACCCCGTGACAAGCGCTGAGGGCACAGATATGAAGATATGAAATAAACACGATCCTTGCTTTCTGAGACCTTATAACTCAAGAATGTGACAATAGACAGTAAACAGGCTCTGGGAGTCAAGGATGGCTTCCTGGAGGAGATGGCCTCTGATGGTCCCTCCACAGGTCAGTGTGGGAGAGAGGGGAGGGAAAGGGAAAGGCATTTAAGCAGAGGGGACAGGGTGTGCTAATACCCGGAGGCGAGAAAGACAGTTATTCAACGTCTATATATTGATGCCTTCATATGCCAGGCCCTGAGCTGCTGGGGAGAGTCAGAAATGCAGACCCATCTCTTCCTGTAAGTAAGAAACATAAGCCTAATGAACCCTGGAGTGGGGGCAGTCCAGGCAGACAGGAAAAGAGCCATCAGCAAGGACAGGAAGCTTGGCCGCACAAGCTGTGAGTTCCAACAGGTCAGACGTCAGATGGGAATTCTGCATTTCACATGAATCCACAAAGAGCAATGGGGGCAGCTGTAGACATCACCTTCACAAAGGTTCCATCCGCCTAGAAAAGCTTGCACCCACATTCACGCCCATCGTTACAACCACTCGCTCACATTCCCCAAACACATTCACAGTCATGGACTTACACCTCCATACACACACCCCCCTGCACCCATTCATACTCATCCACACACACTCATTCACCCAGGTGTTGACTTAGACTCATCCACACTCTCCACGTGCTCACACCGATGCACACTGACACTGCCACACACCTCTACACCCACACGCAGGGACTCAAACCCATATGCAACTGACCCTTGAACACCATAGGTGTGAGGGGGGGAGTCAGAGGCGCCAACCCTGGGCAGTGGAAAATCCACATATAACTTTTGACTCCCCAAATACCAAACTACTAATAGCCTCCTATTGACGGGAAGCTTTATCAACAACAGAAACAGTTGATTAACCCCTCTTTTGCATATCATATACATTGTATACAGTATTTTTCGAATAACATAAGTCAGAGGAGCCTGGGAAGCTCAGTCAGAGAAGTATCTGGCTCTTGATTTCGGCTCAGGTCATGATCTCAGGGTGGGGAGATCGAGCTCTGCATTGGGCTCCACACTGAGCATGGAGTCAGCTTGAGGTTCTCTCTCCCTCATGCCTCTCCCCCTACTTCCTTACTTGCACGCAGGCATGCTCTCTCTCTGTCTCAAAATAAGAGAGAGCCAGAGTGAGCACACAAATGCAAAGTGATTTGTGTCCACCAATAGAGCAAGGTGGTCTCTGGAAGCCACAGAACTGTTTTCCATCCCTACAGCTTTCCCTTTTTCGAGAATCTTAAACAGGTGGACGCAACCTGCGCATAGTCTCTTAAGACTGGTTTCTTTTGGGGCACCTGGGTGGCTCAGTTGGTTAAGCGACTGCCTTCGGCTCAGGTCATGATGCCGGAGACCGGGTATCAAGTCCCACATAGGGCTCCCTGCTTGGCGGGAAGCCTGCTTCTCCCTCTCTCACTCCTCCTGCTTGTGTTCCCTCTCTGGCTGTGTTTCTCTCTGTCAAATAAATAAAATCTTAAAAAAAAAAAAAAAAGACTGGTTTCTTTCACTTAGCAATGTGATTTTAGGATTCCTCTGGTGTCCTTTTGTGGTTAATAGCTCTTTCTTTAGTGCTGAATTCCATCGTCTGAATATACCATTGTTTGTTCACATATTACAGGACCCCTCGATTGCTTTCAGTCTGGGGCAATTATGAATAAAGCTGCTGTGAGCACTTGTGAGCAAGTTTTGCATGGACATGTTTTCACCTCCTTTGAGTAAATTCTGAGGAATGCATATGGTCAAAGAACACTTCCTTTTGTAAGAAACTTTTAAACACTCTTCCAAAGTCTGTACCCTTTTGCATTCTCACCAGCAACCAATGAGAGTTCCTGTTTTTTCACATTCTTGCCAGTACTTGGGGCTGTCAGTATTTTTGGATCTTAGCTAGTCTGGTAGATGTGTAATGATATGTACCATCATTATTTTATTTTGCTATTCCCTAAAGGACATAGTACATCCAGCATCTTTTTATATGTTTCTTTGCCCTCTCTTAGGTTACTACTTTTAGAGTTTTCTTCATTTCTAAGATCTGCATTCAATGCTATTGATTTTTCTCGGAGCACTTCCTTTGCCACACCTCACAAATTTTGATAAGTTACACTTTTATTTTATTTAAAAATACTTTTTAAATTTCCCCTGTGATTTCTTCTTTAATCAATGTGCTATTTAGGAGTGTGCTTTTTATTCTCCAAATATTTTGGGATTTTCCAGATCTCTTTCTATTTTCTTAAGGGGGAGAGGGGCAAAAGAGAGAGAGACAGAAACAGAGAGAGAAAGAATCCTAAGCAGGCTCTATGCCCAGCATGGAGCCCGACAAGGGCTCGATCTCATGACTCTGAGATCATGACATAAGCCCAGATCAAGAGTTGGATGCTTCACCAACTGAGCCACCCAGTGCCCCAATCTCTTCCTATTTTTGATTTCTAGTTTACTTCTATTGTAGACTAAGTATATACTTTACGTGATTTCTCTTTTTTTTTTTTAATTTGTTGAAGTTTGTTTTTTGGTCCAGAATGTAGTGTCTTGGTGAATATTCCATGTGAAGTCTTCTGTGAATGTCAATTAGATCCAGTTGATCAACAGTGCTGTTTGGTTTAGCCATAGGCTTACTGATTTTTTTTTAAGATTTCATTGTATTTATTTGATAGAGAGGGATATCACAAATAGACAGAGAGACAGGCAGAGAAAGAAGGGGAAGCAGGCTCCCTGCTGAGCAAAGTCTGATGTGGGACTCGATCCCAGGACCCCGAGATCTGAGCAGAAGTCAGAGGCTTAACCCTCTGAGCCACCCAGGTGCCCAGCTTATTGATTTTTGATACTTGGATCCATCAGTTACTGAAGAGGTATTTGAAGTCTCTGACATCCAATGTTATTAGTATTACCCAATATATTATCACCCAAATAATAGTGAATTTGTCTATTTCTCCTTGCAGATTTGTCAGTTTTTGCCTTATGTATTTTGACACTCAGTTGTTAGGTGCATAATATTAAGGATTGTTATGTTGTCTTGGAGAACAGACCCTTTTACCATTATATAATATCCTCTTTTATCCTTGCTAATATTCCTTATTCTGAAGTCTGCTTTGTCTGAGGTTAATACAGCTCCAGCTTCTTCTGATGATGTTAGCATGGCATATCTTCCTTTATCCCATTAGTTTTCATCTAAGTGCATGTATACATTTGAAATAGGTTTCTTATAGACAAAAATGCATTTGGGTCTTGTTTTTAATTCACTCGGACAGTCTCTGTACTTTAGTTGATGTATTTAGATCATTCATATTTGAAGTGATAATCAGTATCACTGGGCTGCTAGCTACCATATCAGTTACTGTTTCACATTCACTGCACTTATCTTTTTCTTCAAAAAACATTCTCTATTCTGCTTTCTCTGGTCTTCACTGACTATCTTATATGATTAAATTTTCTCTCCACAGCATATCAGTTATATTTCTTTTTTAAAAAGTTTCATGGCGGGGTGCCTAGGTGGCTCAGAGGGTTAAGCCTCTGCCTTCGGCTCAGGTTATGATCTCAGGGTCCTGGGATCAAGGCCCGCATTGGGCTCTCTGCTCAGTAGGGAGCCTGCTTCCTCCTCTCTCTGCCTACTTGTGATCTCTCTGTCAAATAAATAAATAAAATCTTTAAAAAAAAGTTTCATGGCTGTCATAGAATTTGCAATATATGTTTACAACTTAATCTAAATTCACTTTCAATATTGTGTTACAAGTAGTGTAGGTAACTTATAACAAAAGTTTTCTCAACTCCTTTCTCCCATTCCCTGTGACAGTGCTGCCCTTCATTTCACTTCTCCATATGTTATGATCACCCAATAGTGTTATTACTATGAATCGTTCTCTAGTAGGTCAATTAAGATTTTTTTACAATTTAATTTTTAATTTTTCTTAATTTCTTCTCTGACAATCTTCTTTTCTTTCTTTCTTTCTTTCTTTCTTTTTTTTTTTTTAAAGATTTTATTTATTTAACAGAGAGAAACACAGCTAGAGAGGGAACACAACCAGGGGGAGTGAGAGAGGGAGAAGCAGACTTCCCGCCAAACAGGAAGTCTGATGTGGGACTTGATCCCAGGACTCCGGGACCATGACCTGAGCCGAAGGCAGACGCTCAACAACTGAGCCACCCAGGCACCCCTCTGACACTGTTCTTTATGTAGATCTGAAATTCTGACAATATTTTCTTTCTCTACCAGTAACTTCTTTAAACATTTCTTGGAAGGCACATCTATTGGCAACAAATTTCCTTCGTTTTTGTTTGTTTGAAAAAGTCTTTACTTCTTCACTTTTGAGGGGTAATTTAACTGGATGTTGAATTCCAGGTTGGTGGGTTTTTTTCCTTCAATACTTAAATTTTTCACTCTACTCTCTGTGCTCTTGTCTGGTTTTGACAAGAAATCTGTTTCTTCATAAATAAGGATTTTTCCCCCCTTACTTTCTCCTTTGAAGATTTTTTTCTTTGCCTTTGGTTTTCTGCAGCTTGAATATGATATGCCTAGATACAGATCCTTGGATATTTATCGTGCTCAGCTTCATTCTTTTTTCTCTCTACATATCAGTTTGGGAAATTTCTATAGTCATACCCTCAAACTTACTGGGCTGTGTCCGGTCAACTCATGGGCTCACCAAGAGTTCTGTGTATCTGTTACAGTATGTTTTTCCCTACCATTCCTTTCTGATCTTTCTTAGACTGTCAGTTTCTCTTCTTGCATGTTGTCTATTTTTTCCATTAGGTCCTTTAACGTATTAACTTGTAGTTACCTTTCATTTCCTTCCTCTCTGCTAAGTCTCCAGTCTGTATCATATCTGAGTCTGGTTCTTCTGGTTGCTTTATCTTTTCAGACTGTGTTTTTTCTTGTCTTTTAGCATATCTTGTAAATTTTTGTTGGGCTGCCAGTGTGGTTTTATGTTAATCTGTCTGGGAGCTGGGCTGTGTTTATAGTTTGGAGTAGCCTCAGAGGATAGAGGCTCTGGTTATCTCTAGTTTCCTTTTTTTTTTTAACCCTCTGTGGTCTTTGGGTTTTCCTATGAATCGCTTCTTAAATAAAATGTCTTTTATTTATTTATTATCTTTTATTTATTCTATATACTTATTGTCTTTCAGTTCTTTCAGTTGTGTTCCACTGTTGTTATAAGGGAGCCCTGTTAATGTGGCAGGGAGGAGTTTGGCAGGGAAGCCTTCTAGAATAATATAATTAAATCTCAGTTTTCCAGTGGGCCTGAGTTCCTGGTCTATGACCTTCGGAGGTGTTTCTTAGGCCCTTTTTTTTTTTTATTGCCTTACTAGAGACAGGAAGGCTAGATGGAGTTGGAGTCAACCTAATTTCCCTTCCCCCAGCTCCAACGTGGCTCCCATACAGTAGCCTCCTTCAGAGGGCAGGCCTTTGTTCTGGAGAATGTTCTCTGTGCATTTCAGTCTGTGCATTTCAAAATGGTTACTACCCCTCTGGCTCCCTACCCCAAAACAGGAGGGAATTTTTTTTTTCTCTGATATTAACTGGGAGAATGTGGTAGGCTTCTGGAGGTAAAAATCTATGAAAGTATGGGGTCCCCCTAAGCCTGGGCCCCCAGTTTTCATCACCTGAGCTAGTTCACACTCAACATCCTGCAATTTATCAGAAGTATCACTAAATGTCCCTACCAATTATTAGCTCTAGTGGTTTCTGCCTCCAGTAAGCTGATCTTAGCTGTGAAATTCTGTGTTCACCTTGTCTCCCCAGATTTTGGGGTGGGAGCATGCCCTTGTGACCTCAATTCCCCAAAGGGTCTAAGAAAAGTCCTCGATCTTGACTTTTTTCAGCTTTTCTCTTGTGTGGATGGTGGTGATGACTTCCAAGTTCTTTCTGCATCAGAGCTGAAACTCCAAGTTTTATTTTGTTTTGTTTTTTTGTCCTTTAAAAGATTTTTTAAATTAACATATAATGTATTTTTTGCTTCAGGGGTACAGGTCTGTGAATCATCAGTCTTACACAATTCAGAGCACTCACCATAGCACATACCTTCCTCTGTGTCCGTCATCCAGCCACCCTGTCCCTCCCCCCACCCCCTAGCAACCCTCATTTTGTTTCCTGAGATTAAGAGTCTCTTATGGTTTGTTTCCCTCCCCTGTCCCATATTGTTTCATTTTTCCCTCCCTTACCCCCACGACCCCCCGCCCTGCCTTGTAAATTCCTCATATCAGAGAGATCATATGATAATTGTCTTTCTCTGATTGACTTATTTTGCTTAGCATAAACACTCTAGTTCCATCCATGCTGTTGCAAATGGCAAGATTTCCAGTTTTTGATGGCCTCATAATATGCCATTGTATATATATTACCACATCTTCTTTATCCATTCATCTGTTGATGAACATGCACCCGAATGTTTATAGCAGCAATGCCTACAATAGCCAAACTATGGAAAGAACCTAGATGTCTCCCAAGTTTTAAACCTAGTTGTCTCAATTTGTTTTCCTTGGAAGCAGATTCCGAGATTAGGATTCTAACGCAAGCAGCTTTCCTGGCCAGTGGTCCCAGGAAAACCAAAGGAGGTACGGGAAGTACAACTGGGAAGGGAAGGCATGAACACAGCTTGCATCACCGAGCAGGCAATCTCTGTGGTCAGCTAAGGCTCAGCTCTGCTGCAGAACTCTGGGAGACAGTGGAGGACATCTCCCTCCGGGGGAGAGAGCTGGGGGTATTGATACACCTACTCCTCTCCGCTATGGCTCAGAGCTGCTGGGGTGGAAGTGGGACAGGGACTGGGAAGGGGAGCAGAGCAGGCTCCAACAACCAGGAGACAAGCCCTCGGGAAGAGAGCTGCTTGCACTCGAAGTTGGGAGTCAGAAGACGGCAAAGCTGTTGGGACACGGGAAAGAAGTAATGGCAACAGGGTGGCTCTGCCTCTTAATTGAGGAATGACTTCCCTTTCTGAGCAAAACCCACTGATTCTTCTAAAAGCAGCATGATAGGGGGCCCTGGGTGGCTCAGTTGGTTGAGCGACTGCCTTCGGCTCAGGTCATGATCCCGGAGTCCTGGGATCGAGTCCCACATCAGGCTCCCTGCTTGGCGGGAAGCCTGCTTCTCCCTCTCTCACTCCCCCTGCTTGTGTTCCCTCTCTGGCTGTTTCTCTCTGTCAAATAAATAAATAAATAATCTTAAAAAAAAAAAGCAGCATGATAGAAATTTTAGGATCTGCAGAGAAAAAAGCATTTCAAAGAATTTGTCAGCTGACCTCTTAATTCTCCATCCAACACAGTGCTTTATGGTGTTTTATTTTTAGGTCTCTGTCATTGGTAGATAGATGTGGCATTGAAACATGTCCAATTATCCTCCCACCAGAAGAATTCCCTTCTCCTACCCTATGACCTGTTCTCAGTGGGTCTCTTCTAACAGATAAGATGTGGTAGAAATGATGCAGTGACTTCTAAGGTCAGGTTTAACATGGAGAAACAGCTTCACGTGGTATCCTCTCTCCCTCCCTACCTCCTTCCCTCCCACCCCCCTCTCTCCCACCATGCCTTTCTCTCTTCCACTCCCCGCCTTTCTCTCAACTCACACCTTGGGATCCCTGAGTGGACGTGTGGGATGGTCCAACTGCGCTGGAGAGAGCGCATGGAGAGTCCACGTAGAGATAGAGAAGCCCAAGGAGCCTCGTCTGTTTGGAGCTTTCCAGCCCAGGTCCAGATGGGAGTGAGTAAGTCATTAGATTGTCAGCTACAGAGTCATCCCAGCTGACACCAAGTGAAACTGAGATGAGCTAAGCTCGCTGAACTCCGACAAAAATTGCGAAGTCTAGCACAAAATAAATGTTGCTGTTGTTTAACCTATTGCCAAGTGGAGCGGAGACAAGCTGTCTCCACTGATCCCTGCCAAATTACAGATTCTTGGGCAAAACAAATGCCACTAAGTTTGGAGATAGTTTGTTGAATTCTGTATAACTACTGAATTGCTGTATAACTAGAATACCCACCTCTCACGTTCTTCCTTGCCAACAGAACCCAGACCTTATCTGGGGGCAGCGAAGTCGCCAGCTTGAGGCCATGGATCATGGTTTGTTTTGGGCAATCATGGCACTCCTACTGCAGCTTTCTCAGCCTCCTTTGTCCTGGGGGTGTCTGAGTGACCCAGTTCTGCCAATGAAATACAAATGGCAATCTGTGGGGGGAAGTTTCTGGGAAAATGTTAACATTCCCGATAGCAGTGGTCTTCCTGCTGTGACCACAGAACATCTTGCCGCCATGAGAAAAGGCCAAGATAACTGCACTGTGGGAGCCCTGATATCTATGAACAACTGGGATCCCACTACAGCCAGTATCTGGAATTCTTGTAAGGCAAGAAATATTTCCCTGACATCTTTGAGCAGCTGAATCATACCAGCAGTGGCCAGTCTCCAGATTCCATTTAATAGGAGAAATCTGAACATCTGTTTGTTTCTGTTGCTTGGTTTTGTGGGGAGGGGTTGTTTTGTTTTGTTGTAGTTTAACAGAACAGACCCAGTGGGATTATTTTAAAAGTTAGAGCCATCTGAGAGCTCCAAGCCGGTGTGGCTCCTTTGGTTTTGGCAGGTGAAGACAGAGTTGGCCAACAACCCTGAGCCAAGTTCTGTGGACAAAGCCAGGAGATTGTGTCAAAGAAGCCAAGAGTTGTTCCTTTCTGCTACCACCCTTGAGGCGGAATGACATCCAGTCATACCCCAGGTAAGGCAATCTCCAAAAAGAGGATAATGTTTAGAGAAAGAGCGATGATGATGGTGATGATGATGATGACGGTGATAATGGTGATGGTGACGGTGACAACGATGCTGATGATGGTGATGATGACAATGGTGGTGATGGTGATGATGACAATGGTGGTGATAGTGATGATGATAGTGGTGAAGATGGTGATGGTGATAATGATGGTGATGATGAAGATGATGATGATGGTGGTGATGGTGATGGTGATGATGATAGTGATGATATGATAGTGGTGATAATGGTGATGATGATGACGATGGTGGTGATGATGATGATGAAGATGATGATGGTGATGGTGATGATGATGGTGATGATGATGATGATGGTGGTGATGATGGTGATGATGACGAGGGTGGTGATGGTGATGATGAAGATGATGATGGTGATGGTGATGATGATGGTGATGATGATAGTGATGATATGATAGTGGTGATAATGGTGATGATGATGACGATGGTGATGATGATAGTGGTGATGATGATGGTGGTGATGGTGATGATGATGGTGGTGAAGATGGTGATGGTGATGATGACAATGGTGGTGATGATGGTGATGATGATGATGATGATGGTGATGATGATGATGGGTGCGGGGAGGATGCTGATGACTATGGGGTGGAGGTGTTGATGTCAATGGTGATGGTAGGGATGATGATGGTGCTGGTGCTAATGACACGGTGGTGCGAAGAACTAATACTTGTCACAGTGTCTCAGACCCTGTTATAGGCAAATATCCTAATTACAAAAGTTCTAGGGGTTAGGTGCTATTATTAGCTTCTGTTTACAGATCAGAAAATCGGCACAGAGAGGGTAAGTAACTTGCTCAAGACCCGTAACTGGTGAGTGCTGAGCCAGCATGCACTATTTCAGAGAAGAGACACTTCTTCCAGCAACCTGATAGACATTACATGCTCGTTTTGCCTGTTGCAGTGGCATGACTCACCATCTGTGAGGAACATACATGAAGCTTAGTGTTTCTGACTGAATGACAATAGACCCCTGTTTCACCATCACCATCATACTTACCACACTGATTTCCTGAGGAAAAGGGAAAAAGTCCTGAATTACCCTGATCTCAGGCGATCTCCCTCCAGGCCACCACTGACTCAGCCGATGGAGTTCACAAAGTTGAATCTCTCTCTTTCCCAGTCAAGAATCCATCGGTTAAACTAGAATTTCTCAATCTCGGCACTACTGACAGTTAGAGCTCGATAACCCCTTGCCATTGGAGGCTGCCTGGCGCACTGTAGGATGTTCAGCAACATCCTTGGCCTCTACCCACTGGATTCCAGAAACATCCTCCCAATCGTCGCAATCATAACGTCCCCAAATATTGCCAAATGCCCCCTTGTTGGGGGCGGGTGAGTAAAATGGCCCCCACTTTAGAATCATTGGTTTAAAGGAAACAGGCTTCTGACCTAGAGAAAGTGATATGACCACAGGTCTCAGAAGACCCTCCCTCCAGATGGTGGGCTCCCCGAAGGGTAGGGTCCCCGCCTTATTCCTATTTTTCTGCCCCCGAGCTTGATCTCTAGCTCATAGCAGCGATGACCCAAGGAATAGTGGTCAAATCAGACATAACCAGCTGTGCTCAAGGAAGAAAACCACACAAACAGAAAGCCTGGGAACTACCCAAGGGGCCGGGGTCTCTGAACGAGGTCCTGAGGGAATCTCTGAAGAGGAGAGAGCTGCAGTTGAAGGCAGAGCAGCGTTCTGACAGAAGTGGAAGGGAAGCAGGGCTTCAGAGTCACGAAGGACAGTGTGAGCGAGGGTTGGAGGCCTCCAGGTACACCCCAGGGAGCCGAGCTGGGTAAGCAATGCAGTAGTTTTACATGCTTTTGACTATAAGCCACTCTAAGAAATGTTTCCTATCTTGGCCCTGTACAATCACACACACAGGCACACACACGTGTGTGTATGTATGTGAAGCAAAGGTCAGCAAAACAATATTTCACCTTTCAACATGGTATTCATTCTGATGTTTGTTTTAAAATGTTGGTTGGGGTGAAATAAGCTCATCACAAAATAGTTCCCATCATATGATTTCATTCCTAAAAAATTCTGTAATAGGCAAAACCAATCTCTAGTAGGTATAAGTGACATCAGTGGCGGCCTGGGGTGCGGGCCGGGTGGGGCAAGATTAACTGCCAAGAAGTGAAAGACAATTTTCTCCTGAGATGGAAATTTTCTATATCTTGACTGGAGTGGTGGTTACACGGGCACATGCATTTGTCAAAAACAAATACATAAAAATAAATGTATGTGAGGGAACTTTCTCCGGTGGTGTTGATGTTCTATATCTTGATAAAGGATTTGCATTGCACAGGTGAATGCATTTGTCAAAACTCATCCAATGGTACGCTTACGATTTGTGCACTTCATTGCCTGTAAATCTGACATCGGAAAGAACAAAGACTGTGCACAACAATTGAACTGGAGTTGATGAGACATATGCTGGAGTGTTAGGAGGAAGTATTGTGGTGTTGGTGGAGAGGCAGAGAAATTATAACCCTGTATGCAGCTGGTGGGGATATAAAATGGTGCAGCTACTTTGGAAACAGGCTGGCAGGTTATGACCCAGCAATTTCACTCCTGGGCATAGAACCCAGGAGAAATTAAAATGTGTCCATATGGGGCGCCTGGGTGGCTCAGTGGGTTAAAGCCTCTGCCTTCGGCTCAGGTCATGATCTAAGAGCCTGCATCGGGCTCTCTGTTTGGCGGGGAGCCTGCTTCCTCCTCTCTCTCTGCCTGCCTCTCTGCCTACTTGTGATCTCTCTCTGTCAAATAAATAAAATCTTTTTTTTTTAAAAAGGGTCCATATGAAGACGTGTACACATATGTTCACAGCCTTACGTGTAATAGCCAGAGGGTGGAAATGACCCAGATGTTCATCAACTGACAGTGGATACTTAAAGTGTGGCATATCCATACGGGACAGGATTGTTTGGGAATAAACAGGAGTGGTGTATTGCTCCACAACAACGTGGATGAATCTGGAAAACATGATACTAAGTGAAAGAAGCCAGTTGCAAAGGCTCACATGTGTTCTATTTATATGAAATGTCCACAGTAGGCAAGTGCATAGAGATAGAAAGCAGACTATTGTGGCCCAGGGCTGGAGGTGGGAAGCTCAGAGTAGGACATTGATGGTTAGGTGGTGTGAGCTTTCTCTGGCAGGATGCAAATGTTCTAAAATAGATTGTGGCGAAAGGTGCAGAAACCTGTGAGTACGCTAAAGCAATTGAATTGTACATTTTTAATGAGTGCATTTAACGATTTATTTTTTTTAAGGTTGATTTATTTATTTGAGGGAGAGAGAGTGTGAGTGCATGTGAGAGCATGGAGGAAGGGGCAGAGAGAGGGAAAGAGAGAATCTCAAGCGGACTCCCCACTGAGTGCAGAGTCCCATACAGGACTCAGTCTCACCGCCCCAAGATCATGAACTTAGCTGAAATCAAGAATTGGACACTTAGGGGCGCCTGGGTGGCTCAGTTGGTTAAGCGACTGCCTTCGGCTCAGGTCATGATCCTGGAGACCCGGGATCGAGCCCCACATCGGGCTTCCTGCTCGGCAGGAAGCCTGCTTCTCCCTCTCTCACTCCCCCTTCTTGTGTTCCCTCTCCGGCTGTGTTTCTCTCTGTCAAATAAATAAATAAAATCTTAAAAAAAAAAAAAAAGAATTGGACACTTACCCGACTGGGACACTCAGGTGCCCCGAGTGCAGTCTGATTTACGGATTGCATCTCAGTAAATCTGTTTTAAAATGTTTATGTGGATATAAATGATAAATTTGATAAATTACACTTCACCCAAATTAAACATTTCTCTTCAGAAGACACTACCAAGGAAATAAAAAGGTAAGCCACAGAATGTGAGAAAATATTTGCAAATCATATATCTAATAAAGGACTTGTATCCATAATATATAAACAACTCTCAAAACCCAATAAGAAAATGACTCAACTTTTTTAAAATGGGCAAAAGACTTGGACAGATATCTCCCCAGTAAATATAGACATGTGGCAAATGAGCACGTGAAAAGATGTTCACCATCATTCGTCATCTGGGAATTACAAATTAAAACCTCATCACACATTAGAATGGCTCGATTTTTTTCCTAACCAGATGCTTGGCAAAAAACATCAAAAGGATGTTAGTGGGTGCCTGGGTGGCTCAGTGGGTTAAAGCCTTGCCTTCAGCTCAGGTCATGATCTTAGGGTCCTGGGATCGAAGCCCGCATCGGGAGCCTGCTTCCTCCTCTCTCTCTGCGTACTTGTGATCTCTCTCTCTGTCAAATAAATAAATAAAATCTTTTTAAAAAAAGGTCAGGGGGTTGATAAAAATAAGTAAATATATACATGACCAAAACAAGGTAACAATTACAATTTTTAAAAAGATTTTATTTATTTATTTGAGAGAGAAGGAGAGAGAGAGCACAAGAGGGGGAAGGTCAGCGGGAGAAGCAGAGCCCCCTGCCCAGCAGGGAGCCTGATGCAGGACTCGATCCCGGGACTCCAGGATCATGACCTGAGCGGAAGGCAGTTGCTTAACCAACTGAGCCACCCAGGTGCCCCATGATAACAATTATATTTTTAAAAATGACTCATCTCACCCTTCAAGTCTTAAATAATAATAAATAATAAATATAGTAATTAAAGTGTTATAGGCCCACCACATTGATTTTATAAGCCATTGATGGGCCATGACCTTCAGTTTGGAGAACACTGCTGTAGCCTGGTTCAGGCACTTGAACTTTAACCTTAGAGAGCCTGGGGAGGTTGAGGTTCCCAGATGTGGACTGAACTGGGCAGATTCCCCACTCTAGGACCAGTGCTAGTTGGAGGTCCTGGGGAGTTGCTGGGGTTCATGCCCAGCTCAGAGGGAAATGGCCCTCTAGTGTCCCCAGGGAAACCGGACCATAGAAAGAATCCTGCGTCCTGCATCAGGGGGCCAAGATCAGGGTGACAACAGAAGGCAGTCAACATTCTGAAAGTCATCACATATGTGGATGAAAATCAAAACTTTCCTCAACCATCTGGACTGGATCAGACCTTGGATTTTCACGTGACTCTGGATGGAAGAGGCTTCTCCCATTACAACAGAGAGTAGCTTTCTCACCAGCCTGTCACTGGGCACATGGGGTCAGGCTTCATTTAATTTATTAGTAAAACCATACTTCCTGCATTTAAGATAGTCGCAGTCAGGGAAAAATGTATCCTTGTTCTATTTGATGTATATGTCAGAGTAAAGGGGTTCAAGGATAAGAAAATAGTCCTGCTACTTGAAAGTGCAGTTTGGAAACCTCTCATTCAGACTCATTTTAGGAGTTTCACCTATACATGATCTTGAAGCTCAGATGGTACCCCAGTGTCTTCTTTACCAGCCCCATTACCTGACCTCTGTGCCATTTACCCAATTCTCAGAATACTGACAGTTTTGAAGAGGGACAAGTTTTTCATACGTCTTTGCCTTTGCATAGACCCTTTCCCTCTCTTGTCCCCCTGGTGAACTCCTACTCAGCCTTCAGGACCCTGCTTAAGCTGCACCTCATCTCTGGAGACTTACCTGGGTTCTTTGTCCTTATGACAGGGGCAATGATTCCTTTTTCTGCATTTCTACCCATCAGTGCACGCAGCTGTAACATCAGGCTGGCTTCCTCTCTGGACGTGCGAAACCATAGGAATTTCTGTTCCAAAGAAAACTGAGCCCACTGCCAAGCCCTCATGCTCAGCATATAATAAATGACTCTCAGTGGTTGCTGGAGTCTCTCCCTGCTTCCAGGGTGACACGACGGTGGCAGTGCCATACACAGGACAAAGCTTATGGAAAGTCCTCTGGGCTCTGATCTGCAAAAGGCGCCATTGAGTGGTTATTGTCTGATTCTGCCTGCCTCCAGAAGGAAGGTGGGTGTCCTCGCTGCTCCTTCCCCACTTGGGCACCCCCCCTTCTCTCATCATGAAGTCCCACTGGGGTCCTGTCACCTCCCCATGCACCACAAGACAGCATGGCATTGTCATGCAACCCCTAAATGCCTCCACCCCCTCTCCTGGGTTTGGGGAACTCTCCCTCTCCGGAGGCTCCCTGCTTTTGCCCAGCTCCACCACGCCCCCCTCCTCCACTCCACTCCCAGACACACACATCAGCACTTCTGCTCCCTTCCTCCCTGGGAGATTTCATTAGACACAAAGTGGGTCTGGTTTGCCTCGGGAAGAGGGTGAGGGAGGCTGATGCCAGACAGTTTCTTGCTAACTCATACCCTGTTACACATGGATTCGCATTTACCTCATCACATTACAGTGATTTATTTCCTCACCTGGACCTTCTGCTGAACTATCTCACTGACCTTGCTCTCCAAGGAGAGCTGACCTTGCTCTTCAAAGCCAGGAGTGGGCTTTCTGATTGTGACAATGACAAGTTTTCTAACCTCTTTGAGCCTCAGTTTCCCTGCCTACAAAATGGGGGCAGCAATAATACAATCTCAGGGTAGTGCGGTTGGGATGAACCAAAGTAATGCATGTTTATCCCTGAAACAGTGCCTGACACATGTCAATGAATCAGTTGATATTAACTTCTATAATACTTTTGATTTGCAATAATTATTGTTACTGCAGTGGTTGTTTGGTTTCCTACCTAACTGTCATTCCCAGCTCTTTTCTCCCACTATGGAAACTGAAATTGTAAAGTACTCATCTCCCAGCCTTGCTTACCGGCTGGGCATGAGCATGTGACCCAATCTTGAGCAACAGGACTAGAATGGGAGTGTGCCAGAAGCTTCTGGGAAAGAGTTCCCCTTCTGATAACAACAGGAAAATGGAAAGAGATGTTAGACATTGACATGGATGCTTGGAGGTGATGCTTGGAGTGGTGGCAGCCATTTTGTGACCACGAGGGCAGAGCTCATTAGAAAAGTCAGCATGTCGAAAATGTCAAAATGGAAAGTCAGGGATCTTTATGACATTGTTGAGTTGCTGCCCCAACCCTGGAACCTCCTTAGAACACTTTGACAGATTATATTTGAAATGTCCTTATTATGAAAGCCTCTTTTTGTTGGTATGAGCAGCTGAAACTATTCCATTGCATATATTATTACAGAAGTTTATGCTCCGTGACAATTGAAAGAAAGTGACAATGCCGGGATGGAAATCCTGGACTTCTGGAGGCTCAGGTAAGTGGGTTTTTGATGACCACTTTCTACTGTGCAGCCCCCAGTCCCACCCAGGTTCGTATTAGCATGAGAATTGGCTGTCAGCTGAGGTCATAGATGGGTAATGCTTCTTGGCCCACTAATATGTGTTGGCCTCATGGCAGTTCTGCAGTGTGTTCATAGGAAAGCCAGTAAACACGTAGCAAATAAAAGTACCAAAGAGAGGGGGAGAAGAATCACTTGCAAGTGAATAATCCAAATTCCTCTGACTTTGTGTTGCTCAGTCTTATGACACAGCCTTCATCTAATCTGGTTCATTTAACCACAGTTCATTTAATCTGGGGCATCCTGTAATCTCGGGACATCAGTCCCTCCGATGGCCGGCTAGCAAGGAAACACTCCCCTGCTAACCTTTCTCGGTGGTCTGACTTTGTGCTATGTTATTCATTTTGTTGTATCGAAGACTCTGTCTCGCCGTTGCTGAGAAAGGGAGGGGTTGTGCTTCTCTTGTTTCTGGTTAATTCTGTGGCTAGACAAAATTTCGTGGGAAAGATGAATGCACAACCTATTTTTACCACAACGACTACCGGTCTCATCGCCGTGCAGGATGTTGCAAGGATAACGGGCTGCACCTTGTTCAGGCTCCTGTACTTCTCGGCTGGGGTGGTCGGACGAAGGGGCAAAGACAAGCTAAAATGAGAGGGGTGGTGGATAAGACATTTAAAGGACACAGCTGGTCTTTTAAGGATAGGTAGCTGAGAAATACCATTTCTCTGCTTTCTCGAACTCCACATGGGCTCACATTTCCGAAGTAGGGGAGGAAAATGTTTTCCCTTCTTCGCTTCTAGGTTCTTGAACCAGGCCTAATAATTAAGTTGGCATAGACAGATGAACATGAGAAAGACAACTTTAACCTCATACACATAGGGGCTCATAAAAATCTGAGATTCTGAAAAGTGACCAGAACACGCAGTTTGTTTTTGTTTTTTTTTTTACGAGTCCACCAAGTCTTTATTGTGTCCACGTGGTCAACCAGCCTGAGAACTGGGGGGCTCAGGGACTGAGGTGGAACTGGGTCCCGGGGCGGCCTGACCAGCCGAGCCGCCACTACGCACATCATAGGCCCAGACGCGGTCCACACCCTCCCCCATCACAGCCAAGGGCTGCCACGTGGGGAGGGGGAAGCGCCCCGACACCACTAGGGCCCCTTCGGGCAGCTCTGCCCACAGCTTGTCGTCCAGCAGTGGGAGCACACTAGGGGCCAGGTACACAGACACGCTGTGGCAGTCCCTCAGATTCACCTTCCAGAGGTCCTCCCGGGGGTGGTAGCAGACGGCGCCCGCACAGCCCGCCCTCCAGGCATGCAGCCGAGCCAGCCCCACTAGCCACGGGTTCAGCTCGTAGCCACAGCCGGGCAGAGGCCACACCTGTGGGCGGCCAGCACCTGTGGGCACAGGAGAAATCCTGCCATCGCCGGAGCCCAGGTCCACCGTCTTCCTCGCAGCGGCGCCCACACAGCGTAGGCGGCCAGGCCTGAGCCTGTAGTTGCCTGCAGCAGCTCCCCCCGCACCCCGCTGCCGCCCGCGCAGCGCCTCGCCCGGCCGGTCCCGCTCCATGGCCGCCGGACAACGCCCGGGAAGGTCCCTCCGCGCTCTGGCCGGGAGCTGGACGCCCTGCTCCGGGCCGCCAGGTTTTTTATACTTTTTAGACAAAGACATTCATTTGTGAAGAATTGACAAAGCACTTTGGGCTCGGAGGTCAGCAAACTAATGAAAAAATTGTTTCTACGGCCTTCTTGGCCCGGAGTTCCCCATCTCTGCCCATAAGGATGACTCTCCCTTCCAAGTACAGAGAGGGCGCTTTCCACATGGGGGTGGGGTGGGGTCAGGGGAGGGTTGGGGGACAAGGGAGTGTCCTTCTGGCACTGGCTGTTTCTTAAATAACTTGAATTCAAAATAATATGCCAAAGTGGTATATCTTGGGGTGACCTGCCCTGAACCCCATCACAAGTGTATGACCGTATTTCGTCTGCACACTACCCATACTGTCTGGGGTCAGTGAGGAGGTTTCACGAAACACAAAGCCCGTCTTTTTCAGGCTCTTCTCCCGTCTTCCTCCACCTGGGCATCCACTCATTCTTCTCCCAGGGTTCAATCCTGATCCTCTAATTCTCTCAGCACTTCCCCCCTCTTCCTTCTCAGCCTTCCCTAGATGGAAGCATTTGCCATATCCTCCTCTCGTTCCTCTGCTGTTCTCCTTTGTTCAGCTCATTTCTAACTGTACTTTCCTGTCATCAGATACGTGCCCATCATCAAAGCTTCAGCAATGCAGAAGTATACAATGTCAATGAACATTTTCCCCAGACCCTCCCTGCCCCCGCCCATCCCTCTTCCCAGCAGGAGCCTCTGTGAGTATTTGGATGTACATTCTTTTGGACCTTGCAGAAGCAGAGACAGAATTTCACAGCACGGTTTTAACTACAGTAGTCCTCCCCTTATCCAGGGGGTGGGGTGGGGGTGGAGTCTGTCCTAAGATACACAGTGGATGCCTGAAACTCCAGGTTGTATCAAGCCTTATATATACCACATTTTTCTAATACATATGTACCTGGGATAAAGTTTAATTTATAAATTCGGTACAGTAAAAGGTTAATAGCATAACTGCTAAAAAAATAGAACAATTGTAATGTGCTGTAATAAAAGATATGTTATTGTGGTCTCTCTCTCTCTCAAAATATCTCATTATCCTATACTTACTATCCTATCCTTGTGAGGACGTGAGATGATAAAATCTCTACATGAGGAGACAAAGTGAGGGGAATGATGCCGCACAAGGAGACTACCGACCTTCTGATGATATCAGGAAGCTTGTCTGCTCTTGGACTGAGTTTGACCAAGAGTAACCAGAACCACAGGTAAGGGGTGACCACTTTCCAGCATTAGGCTGATAACCCCTAATCTCTCCACCTGACCTTGTCCATCCTCCCATGTCCTAGTGAGTCATGGCTTACGCCTCGTGAACATTTGCCCCAAGGTAGCTCTCAGATCCCTCAAACTCCAAATGCTTAGGACCAAAGTCATCTTTCTCCAACCTCACTTCTTCTGAGCCTGGGTTAATGATCTCACCATCCAATTAAGCAAGCTGGAAACCACGTCCTCATCTTTGACTTCCCTTTTTCTGCCTCTGTCTCTCTTTCTTCTTCCCCTTCTCTCTCATGAAAGATAAGGACAAACCACCATAATCAGCCCACTCCACCGGTGTACCCTTGTTCACATCCAGCCTGTTTTCCTCTTCCTGTTGCCTCCACACCGTTCTAGGCCTTAACTCCCTCTCGCATGACCTAAAGCTACACCCTTCCCTGCTTTGCCTTGCTGGTTTCTACCCCTGTATATCACCCCCCAGTACCATTGTACCCCTTTTTCCTTCCCACTTCATTCAGCCTGCAATGGCCCACACTTAGAGAATGGATCAACAGCAATCCCATTCCCCCTGGAACAGATTCTCACTTTCCCAGACTCGTTTGTGGCAAGGGGTGGCAATGTGATCCCACCCTGGCCAATAAGACAAAAAGGGCAAATCTGGAAAGAGGCTCAGCATGAAGAGAGAGACCTCTGTGCACCTCTCCAGCTGCCATCATTTTCATTTATGTTTTAGAAGTTCAAGCCACCTGGGCTGGCAAAAACCCTTTAGACTCTACGACTCAGCCCCCAACTTCTCTTTTCTCCGATACTACCCACTTCCCACTGCATACCTCATGCAGGAGCTTGGGGGTGGGACGCCTAAGCCCTGGGACATCCTCCTTGGCAGCTGGTCTCCAGACATGGCCTCAAGGCCGCCCCATCTCCCAGCAGGCATGATCTGGAGCAGCCCCCTACCCTGAATCTACACTTGTCCCATGAAATAGCTTAACTCCTAGATCCTAGCAGAGGATCTGATGTTCTGCTGGTCTGCGCCAGGACGACCCAGCAGGCTCCACCTTTGTGCCCTCAGTTGCCCTTTAAGAGGCAATCCACCTGTGCCGAGACCATCACGCTATGAGGCTGTGTCACATGGAGGAGAGCTGAGAATCGCAGCCGATGCAGAGACGGCGGCCTCAAACTCGTGATGGAGGTTGAACCATTCCACCCAGTCCCCACCCACTCATGTCCAGGTGGAACAAAGACAAACCAGGGCAGTTGTGGTGAAACAGTAAAACCACTTTTTCTGATCACACTTTCTCTCTCTTGCAGATGACTGCCTCTCTTCTGCATCCGCACTTCGCTTATATTGTCCTCGGCCTGGGTTACCTTTCCTCCTCATCCAACACATCCCTTCCTTAAAGGCTCATCTGAATGCCGCCTCTCCTATTAAATTGCTATTACATCCATCCCGCGTATTTGGGTAAGTTGGCTCGCCTTCATTCACCTCCCTTTTGTTGTAACAGCTCACCAGTTTGTTGGGACATGCGATCCCTCCCTTTTGGTGGATCCATGGATTAGCTTGTCCACTTACCTCTGTCCTGGGAGGAACATAAAACCCAGCTGGGAACCAATCAGCGGCTCCCTTCCTCCAGGGCAGATCCTGAGATCGGAGAAAGATCTCCAAATGGGTGACAGACAGCCCGACGGACGCATCTCCTGCTGGCCAGGCTTCCCATGGTGCTCAGATGCCTGTTCAGCTCAAGAGGGGAAGCTTCAGTTTTTCCTTGAAGTGTGGACCTCCCTGTACCACAGACAGCTCCCAGTAATTCCATTTGTCCCTATAAGTTTCCCAGCTCCCTGCTGTGAGGGCAAACCATGTGACTAGTTCTGACTGATGACAGTAGATAGAAATGACACATGTCACTCTCAGGCTGAGGCAGTAAAAAGCCCCCATGCCAACCCCCAGGCTCTAGACACCCCTGCCTGGTCCCTGAGGCTTTATGTTTGGGTGATGTGACCACAAGGTTGGGGAGCCTCTGTTCATCTGAGTCCCCAAGCTAGTGCAGAACGGAGTCTCTGCTAACCCACATGGGTTGTGTGGTATGCCCTCCAAGTAACATGTGGGGGGGGTGTTTGTTAGGGCGCCATGACCTTGACTATCTTGAATAATAAACATACGCCCAATATCTTTCCAAATAAATTTTTTCTTTTTTCTTTTTTCTTTTCTTTTTTTTTTTTCGCTTAAGTTATCTAGAGTCAGTTTCTGGCACCTAAACTAGCTCTGCTGTTAAATTCTAAGACCACTTAGCAGTTTCTTCTTGAACTACACTTACTAACATGTACCTATCTTATTTTCTTTAATCAGCTATCTTTTAAATCACACTGACTATGGGGACTAAGAGTCATCTTTGCATCCTAGCACACTGAGCTATACCTTCTAAGGCTCTCAATCATTCACTAGGAGGAAGGCAAAAAATTAAATGAAAATGAAAAATTTGGTGACTAGGTGCTTACTTTTTAACCTTGGTTTCCAAAACCATTTACAAGTGAGATTCTGTTGTTGTTGTTGTTTCCCATGAGAAAAAGGTGTTTTTATTATAGTATGTGGACAGAGCACGTGGGCATATGGGCAGAAAGAGCTGCACCAGGATTGTGAGGAGTAAATGACTATATATTTTTAGTTAATGGTGATACAAGTGAGTTTTAAGCAAGAGATTTGAAAATATGATGACACTTCTATTTTATGGTGATAGTTTTATATATCACAATATCTCTATATATCATTTATATTTATATTCGCTGAGCTCTTACTTCATGACTGATACTTGATATAGGGTTGTTAGCTTTGTATCCTTATCCCACCCACCCCCAATCCTGATCTTTAGCATCATCTTGTAGACAAGGGGAGAAGCAGCAACCTGGAACTATATGCTGATCCTAAAGGAATTCATAATTTTCAAATCAGAAAAAAAAAAAAAAAAGATGGAGGGCACCTGGGTGGCTCAGTGAGTTAAGCATCTTACGATCTCAGCTCAGGTCTTGATCTCAGCGTGGGGGTGTGAGCCCTCCGTCAAGCTCCATGTTAGGCATGGGAGCCTACTTAAAAAGATTAAAAAAACAAGAAGTGTCCCAGGAAGCTGCTGAGCCAATGGAGAACTGCAGAGAAGAGCGAATTCTCTGCTTCTGTCCATTTTAAAAGAACTGCATGTACAGCCAAAAAATGTACAACCTGCTCCCAATGAGGGGGGGGAGAAAGAGAGAGAGAGAAAATGTTTTTGTTGGAGTAAGCTTTAAGAGCATGGGAAGTGGGTGGCTCAGTGGTTGGGCCTCTGCCTTCAGCTCAGGTCATGATCCCAGGGTTCTGGGATCTAGCCCCGCAGCAGGCTGCCTGCTCGGCGGGAAGCCTGTTTCTCCCACTCTCACTCCCACTGCTTGTGTTCTCTCTCTGGTTGTGTTTCTCTCTGTCAAATAAATAAAATCTTAAAAAAAAAAAAAAGAGCGTGGGAAGTGGGAGAGGTGAATAAATGTCAGTGTGTTCAAAATCAATGCTTCTCAAACTTTCATATGCTTGTCATTCACCCCCGGGTCTTGTTGAAACGCAGACTCTGCTCCAGTAGGGTTGGGGGGGTCGAGGGGAATGGAGGTGGGGGGTGGGAGGTGGCGCCTCAGCCTCATCTTGCTGGCGGTCTCTCAAACCCCTGGTGGGGGGGCGGATGTGATGCTGCTAGTTCACCGACCATCCTCGGAGGAGCAAGTGTGGGATGCCCCAGTGTTTTGCGAACAGAGCACCGAAGTTTCTAGAACTCTTAAAAGGCCTATGTCGGAGGACACCGGATTTGGGTTTTTGATTGGCCATTCAACCTCAGATTCGCTTTCTTTGTCAGTCCGTTAGGAGATCGGGATGACCTTGCATCTTGTTTGGAAACCTCCGCTGGCAGCTGCGTTATCGCGTTAGGAAATTGAGAGCAAAACAGGGTCCCAAGAAGGAAAAAAATAAGTGTAACAAATTCTACATACTAAAACTTGTGCACTTTACTGATATTTAGCTTTATTTATTTGTTTATGGCCACTTTTCTAACAAGACTGGACATTTGTTTGCTCAGGCTGAGGGGCATCAAAAGAAGGCAATTATAAGAAGAAAGTAGGGCTGCTGATGGCTTTATTTATTTACTTGAGAGAGAGAGAGAGTGAGCAGAGGTAGGAGCAGAGGGAGAAGGACAAGCAGAGTCCCTGCTGAGCAGGGAGCCCGATGCAGGACTTGATCCTAGGACCCTGAGATCATGACCTGAGCCAAAGACTGATGTCTAACCTACTGAGCCACCCAGGCGCCCAAGCACGATCTTTTCATTTTTACAATTAACACCCCGCATTAGTCAGTGGACTTTGAGTAAGGCATAAGAGCATAGTCATTGTCCTCAAAGATGTCCCTGCACTTATCACAGAAAGTCATTGTTTGTCATGGTGGCAGATAAGTGTATATTTTAGAACGGTTAGTGCAGAAAATAGAAAAAAGTTTTTTTTTTTAAAGATTGTATTTATTTGACAGAGAGAAACACAGCCAGAGAGGGAACACAAGCAGGGGGAGTGAGAGAGGGAGAAGCAGGCTTCCCGCCGAGCAGGGAGCCCGATGTGGGACTCGATCCCCGGTCTCCGGGATCATGACCTGAGCCGAAGGCAGTTACTTAACCAACTGAGCCACCCAGGCGCCCCTAGAAAAAGTTTTTTAAATGCTCATGCTTGAAGGGGTAATCTAGTTATATGGAACATTAACTCACATAAAATAATTCTCAGATTCTGGGTATCTATGTCTTTGATGATCTCCTAATTGTACATAGTGTCCATTTTATCATACCAAAAATCTTTATGATCACAGACTCTATTTATTTTGAAAAATAATATTTCTTAAGATGATAAAATTAAAAAAGTGCTTTTGGTAAAAAGTTGAAAAATATAAGAGTGATAAGAAGAAAATTTACCTATAATCCCCCCAATCAGGGATAGTCACTGATAATATTTTGGTACATGTATTCTTCTAGTTTTCTCTCTCTCTTAAAATATTCTGCATCGTGGCTTTTGTTCCCCCAACCTCAACTGTGTTTTGAAAACATGATTTTTAGGCTATATAATATTCTGCAGCATTTTTATTTATTCAGACTATTCCTCTCTTTAGCTCTTTGGAGACATTCAAGTTGTTGCCTTTTTTCACTGATAAAATTAAGGCTCTGATGCACATTTTCTTCTTTCTTTCTTTTTTTTTTTGTCCATTAACCTTTATGTGTGTGTCTGATTATTTCCTCAGAAGGGGAATTACAAGGTCAAAGAACATGATATGTGAGCACTGTGGATGAGCACAGCCAAATTGCCCTTTAGAAAGATTGAACAGTCTACACCGCATCTGGGGGTGGACCTATTTCTCAATCCCATGTCTGAGTCTTCTTGGACTTTAAACGGGAATCATTTTTAAAATTGACCTTTGGGGCCTGTCATCAACCCTCCAAGATGAAGAATGAGTAGAGGGGAATCACTTTCCCTTTCTGCCCTGCTGGCTTATACCCATCACCTCCACCAGATCCAGCCTAAAATGTAATGAAGCCAAAAATATATGGGTATATAGAAGGAAAAGAGGACCATCCTGGAAAAGTGGAAATAGTCTGACCCGGTGAAACCTGATCTTGCCTCTCCCCCTTTCCACTGATGGCCAGGTACTTCTAGAAAAACCAAATATACGCTCTTCATTCATTTTCATATGTTCACTCTTCCCATTAGAAATTGTTTTTAAATATAGAACAGTGAAAGTGAACAAAGTGACAACCATCCACTCTCCCAGCACTCAACATTAACCACTGCGAGCATTTAGGCATATTTGCCTGTATTGGAAAATTTAGACAAACACCATGCAAATATATAATTTTGTTAATTTATTTTAAAAGTCAGATATTACAAATAAGCCTCAAGACTTCTTTATCCCCATCCCACCCTCCTCTTCCCTTTCCTAGAGGTCTCCTAGTGTCAGTTTTGTGACAGTGTTTCCAATCCTTAATAAGAAGATACTTTTAGGGACGCCTGAGTGGCTCAGTTGGTTAAGCAACTGCCTTCCGCTCAGCCCAGAAACATATGAAAGTTGTCACATTTTGGTGGCGCCTGGATGGCTCAGTTGGTTAAGTGACTGCTTTCGGCTCAGGTCATGATCCTGGAGACCAGGGATCAAGTCCCACATCGGGCTCCCTACTGGGCAGGAAGCCTGCTTCTCCCTCTCTCACTCCCCCTGCTTGTGTTCCCTCTCTCACTGTGTTTCTCTCTGTCAAATAAATAAAATCTTAAAAAAAAAAGACCCTTAAAAAAAAAAGAAGATACTTTTATATGCATAGATTCATCTCCTGGAAATATACAATATTGCTATTTTGCATTTTGTCAATTTCACACACAGAGTAACCTGAAGATGAGTCATCTTTGCCTCTTGATTTTTTCCCACTTCTCTCTATGCTTTTAAGACTCATAAATAGAGATACTTATGAGTGAATTCATTCCTTTTAATGCTACATGATCATCCGTCCCACAGGAATATTTTGCTCTTCCATTTCCTTGTTAATGGATAGTTAGGATGTTCTCATTGTTTCTCCTGGCAACACTGTCCCGCAAACCTCTCAAGAGCACAAGGGAGATGTTCTCCAGTTAGAATCCTAGAAGTGGAGTTGCCAAATGAGCTTTTTCAATTCCACGGCTCCAAAGTTCTCTCCAGAACAACTGTAATATTTACAACCCCACGAGACATGTGTAGGAATGTGTTTTTTGTTTTGTTTTGTTTTGTTTTTGTTTTTGTTTTTACAGGGGACAATTGTTATCTTTTTGTTGTTTGTATTTCCAACTAATAGTAAGTAAGGTTGGGCACCTTTCCACACTTTCTTTTAGCCATTTGAATTTCCTCTTCTGGAAGAGACAGTCTATTAACTTTTTTTTTTTTTTAATTGGAGTATTGTTGACACACAATGTTGCATAGTTTCAGGTGTAGAACATTGTGATTTGACATCTCTGTATGTTCTGTTGTGCTTGCAAGTGTGGCTACCATTGGTCACTACGCATTTTTGTTCCCTATGCTGTGCCTTTTATTCCCACGACTTACTCATTCCATGACTGGAAGCCTGTGTCTCCCACTTCCCTTCATACATTTTTCTGCTCCCCCTTTCTTCTGGCAACCATCAGTTTGTTCTCTGTATTTATAGGTCTGATTCTGCTTTTTGTTTGTTCATTTGTGTTTTTTTTGTTTGTTTGTTTTTTTTAGATTCCACATATGGGTGAGATCATGTGGAAACTGTCTTCCTAGGTCAACTTATTTCACCTAGCGTTATAGCCTCTAGGAGTATCCATGTTGTTGCAAATGGCAAGATATCGTTCTTTTTTTATGGCTGTATAATATTCATATTCATATATGCATCTACATCGTGGCTTCTTTATCCGTGTGTCTATTGATGAATATTTAGATTGCTTCCATATCTTGGCTATTGCAAATAATGTTGCAGTAAACATAGGGATGCATATATCTTTTTGAATTAGTGCTTTTGTTTTCTTTGGGTCAATACCTATGAATAGAATGATTGGGTCATGTGCTATTTCTATTTTTAAATTTTTGAGGAATCTCCTCACTGTCTTCCACAGTGGCTGCACCAGTTTACATTCCCACCAACAGCGCACAAGTGTTCCCTTTTCTCCACATCCTCGCCAACACTTGTCATCTCTTGTCTTTTTTACTTTAGCTGTTCTGATGGGTGTAAGGTGATATTTAGTGGTTTTGATTTGCATTTCCCTAATTAGTACCCAAAATACATGATGAACTTATACAATTCAACATCAAACAAAATAATCCCAAATCTAATTGAAAATGGGCAGAGGACCTGAATAGACATTTTTCTAAAGAAGTCATACAGATGGCCAACAGACATAGGAAAAGACGTTCAATTTTACTCATCATAAGAGACAGTCTTTTGAGACACTAAGAGACTCAATTTTTGTATCCATGCTTATAATATACATGGACCTGACATTTTCTTTAATTCTGATGTTCTTGTTTTGGTATCAAGATTAGATTAGCCTCATAGACTGTCTGGATAGATTTCTCTGTCTTGCTCATATTCTGGTGCAGTTTGTATAATATAGTTTTTTGGTTTTTTTGCGTGTGTGTGTGTGTGTGTGTGTGTGTATGTGTGTGTGTGAGTATCACTCTAGTAAAACTATCTCAGCCTGGGCATATTAGGAGTTGGAACAGATCCACTACATTTTCAATTTCATTGATGATTATTGGTCTACCTCTCTTCTAGGACCAAGTTTTGTAATTTGTATTTTTGTCAAAGATTGCCCCCTTTATCTAAATTTTCAAAAATATTGGCATCAAGTTGTTTATAATATACTCTTAGGCTTTCTAAAATTTTTATACTCTCTTTAGTCATTTATAATATTGCTTCAATAATTCTTACAAGAAGTTATTGTATTAATCTTCAGTAAAACATCCATTTCTGATTTCCATAATCAACTTCATTTTCTTTTTTTACACATATCTGCCTTTTGCTTTACTATTTCCTTCTTTCTGTTTTCTCTGGGTTATTTAGTGATTTATCTATCTCTTACATTAAACACTTAAATTTTTTTCTTGTTTTGTATTAAGTATACTTAAGGCTATAACCCCCCCTTCTAATCATTGTTTTAGTTGGGTACCACCTGTTTCACTATGTTAGGGTTTCTTTTGGTCATTCATTTCTAAATATTTTGTAATTTCCATATTGGTTTTCTTTTTAACATGTGTGTATTTTTCAGTTTCCAAATGTGTGTTCTTTTTCTTTTTCTTTTTTTTTTTTAAAGATTTTATTTATTTATTTGACAGAGAGAAACGCAGCTAGAGAGGGAACACAAGCAGAGGGACTGAGAGAGGGAGAAGCAGGCTTCCCGCCGAGCAGGAAGCCTGATGTGGGGCTCAATCCCGGGTCTCCGGCATCATGACCTGAGCCAAAAGCAGTCGCTTAACCAACTGAGCCACCCAGGCGCCCCTTTTTCTTTTAAAAATATGAAATCTTTCAACATACACACAGGTATAGAAACTAATATAATCAACACCCAGTTTAAGAAATAAATTTCAAATGTATGCTTATGTTTAGTTTTGTTTTTTAAAAAATAATAGAACATGATAAAAAACAGATCATCCTGGCTCTTCAGGACCCTCTCCTCAGAAGCATTTCAGTTACTAATTTAAGGTCTAGAAGTGGTTTGGGTTTCCTTCTGGTTGTGTTTTTGTTGATTTTATTTCACTTCACTGTGGTTTGTGAATGTGGTCTATAGATTCTTTGGAATTTATTGAGACTTCCTTTGTGGCCGGTACACAGTCAATTTCTGTAAATGTTCCCAGATGTGCTGATGTTCTTTTTCTAAGAGACAAACGGATCTCATCACATCCTCCCCAATAGCTTCTGTGGTCTTCAGGTATAAAGACCGACCCTCTTAGCCTATGATTTGGCTCCAAGCTTCCTCTCCAGTCAGGGTCTCAGCCTCCTGTTTTGTGTACAGTGAATTTACATCCACATAAATTTTTGCCCATGTACCATTCATGGTCAACTTTCAGAAGAATATTTAATCTGGCAGAATTGTCCTGTAGCAAACAGCCCGATGTCTGGCACATTGAAGGTCCTTGAAGGTCCTGATACTCACTAAGCAAACTAGAGTGGGCTGTCTTCTGAGGGTGGAGGCTTGCTGAGACAGGACGGTCACCTGGTAATCCATCTCACTGGGACCTCTGATTGCTGTCCCCCTCCGTGCTAACTTCTGAGCACTCTCTCTTCCTCCCTGCCCATAGTATGGTGGATGACTTCAAAGACCCTCCCACCAACACTCTCCAGTTGCTTTGACTTCTAGCATCAGTTGCATTTGTTTAGCCAAGACCCACCCCAAGATGAGTCCACACAGAGCTTCTGCTCTGGGGCTCCTGGTATGGGGATGGGCGGTTACCCCAGGGATCAGGAGTGACTATCCTCTCTACACATTTATGGTTTCAACCTTAGCTGGAAGCTCACTTTTGCATTCCCTTTTGAATCTGCTCCAAACCTTTGATTCTCCTCAAATCCCTGAGCATATCCCACCTCCTTTGCTTAGCAGAATGAGAGTTTGCTACTTTATGGAGAAAACAGAAAACACCAGCGGTGAATCTTTATCCATCCATTTTTACTTTCTTTCCCTCTGTTTCAGAAATGTCTCTCTTCTTTTCTAAGGTGTCTCCTTATGCCCTTAACCCCATTCTCTCTGCTCTCCCCTAGTTTTTATTCGATTGGTTATTCCGTCTGGTCCTGTCTTCATGTCTTCCCTTCCCAAACCACGCTTCCTAGATGTAGTCAGCAACCCTCTCCTCTCCGTCAGCTTCCGTGCACTCACTCCTCTTGGTGGCCCATCTAGCTTCCTCCTGTTCCTATGGGCTCTTCATGGCCAAGGCATTCTAAATCAGTGTGTGTCTTTCTTGACCTCTCCCGGGTGCTGACAGTTGAGACCACACCCTACCACTCAGTAGTCTCTCCCCCCGAGGGCTTGCCTCTGCTACCACTTGGTCTTGAATTCCTTTCTCTCTACTTCCTTTCTTGGCCCTTTCATCCTGAAATGTCAGTGTCCCCAGTGTCCATTCATAGGACCCTGTTTTTATTTCTCTACACCCCACAAAAGCACGTATGTCATCATAAAGGGGCATAGTCTCTACCAAACTTTAAACAAGACGGCCATAGGGGAATGCCGGCCTATTGTGGCCAGACTGCCCCATTTTTCAAGAGCTGTCAGACACCCTAGGGTTTTATGTGAGATGCCTTAGCTTTAAATATTGATAACCAGTTCAAATTTGTGCAAAAGTATGCAGGACAAACAAAACATAAATGGTCTCCGTAGAGCCGGAGTTCTCTTTGACTGCCCCAAGGCATTTTATAAAGTACTTTATAGTAAAGACAGCTCACGCTTACTGCATGTGTTAACTCAATCTCACAGCAATCCTATCAACCGCGTGCTATGATTATCCCCGCCTTGTGGATGAGCAAACTGAGGTAGAGAGCTTGAGTATTTTGTCCTGGGCCTCAGACATACTGAGTTTAAGAAAGAGCATTGAGGTCCAGGCGGTCCAGCACCCAAACTCAAGCCCTTACCTACCAACTGCTATTGCTTTCTTTGCTCAGCAGACAGGGAAACCCAGGTTCGAAGAGGTTGAGAAGCTGTCCGAGATCACAGGAGTGTAACCGGGCAAGTAGGGATTGGAAGCTGTCATCACAGAGATATATATACTTGCACTTTCTGCCCTATTAGAATACACTACCTGTTCCCTGCTAGACTGGATCCCCAGCTCCCAGATCAGGCACTGGGATACAAGTAGTTGTCAAATAAGTGCCCTCCAACAGTCATTCCTTCTGTTAATAACTTCATTTGCTTCTGGTAACAATCCCTAAGTAAGATAGTAGCTGACTTCCAGCACTTGCAGTGTGCGTTCTTTTATATGTCATGAACACACTATTCTTTGGGGACTATTACCATAGCCATGTAACAGAAGAAGAAACTGAGGCTCAGCGCAGCTCAGTGACTCGCCCAAGATCTGGCAACTAGTAAGTGGCAGAGCCAGGATTCCAGCTCAAATTATATGGCCGCAAGAGCCCTCACTGCTGATCCAGAGGCCCCAGTGATGGTTGTACAGATGGGGAAAGTGAGGCCCGGGATAGGGCACTGGCTTGTGTCCCCGGAGCCGCGGCTACAGGGAGGAGGGCTCCGCGGCATGTCTGCCCTCCCTCCCTCTTAAGTCGCGGGGTGCCACTTCGGGGCTGGAGTTCGAGGGCCATAGGCTGCAGCCCCGCCGGGTAAGGTGTGGAAAGCCGCAGGAGAAGCGCGTTAACTGCCTACCCTCCCCACCGGCTCCTTGGCACCATGGCAACGGTGCGGACTGCCGGGCAGGAAGTGCGTCACCTGTTGGGAGGGGCGAATAGGCGACATTCACCAATGGGAGCACCGAGACCGCGTTCGTTCCGCCCCGAAGGAGGAGCGGCGCGCGCTTTTCTGCCTTGGCTGCCCGCGCTGGGGTCTGCACCCGGCTACCGCGCTGGGAAACCCGGGCCTCGGGCTGCGAGGCTGTCAGGGATGGAAGAGGGCCGTGCAGAAAGGCGACGGAGGACGGAAGGTGGGCGTCAGGCCCCGGGGTTGGCCCGTGCCTGTGCCGGAGTGTGGCGCTGGGGACCGGGGGCTTGGGGCTCCTCATTTCCTGATAAGGGAACAGGCCCGGAGAGGGGTAGGAAGGCCAGTAGGCTGGAGCCTAGTGCCCTCGACGCACAGACGTGGTGAAATCGTGGTATTAGGTGTAAAAGTCGGCTTCACCCTAAAATTAGGTGACAAAAGCAAAATACAGAATTCTGCCTGAACCGAATACTGAAAATATGGCCTTCGCGGACCACCTCTCGGTTCCTAGCCGACCTCGGTGCTTGTGCTATCTGTCGTGTTAACAGAAATCCTAACTTTGTTCAAGTCCACAGCCTTGTATTTTAAAGTCCCGAGGCAAGGCGTGCTCAGAAGCCCCAATTTTTCGAACTTTTGGAAGGCATATGATGCGTTAATCGATGGCATGTCATACCTTCCTTGGGATCTGGAGCAGCTTCTTGTATTCAAGTACGTGCCTATTTTCACAGATTTGTGTATATTTACACCAAAGGAGCTAAAGAACGGCCAGAAATAGCCTCACCTTAGATCAGATCAGGTTTTCCTATCTTAAAAGATGGGGTTTTAAGACCTTTTGTAGATTTGAGAATTGTAGATAAGGGATCCCTGCAGCTGAGGGAGGGATCCTGATTTAATTGTTGCCTCCTGTATCTTGCTTACCTGGATGGAGGCGGGCGGGGGTGCGGGCGGGGGGGGGGGGAGTTCTACAGTTCCTGAACTCTGCTTTTGTTTTGCCACCCCCGTGTCCATCACTAATTCTGTGTACGACCTTGTGCCTTCCCTCTTGGTTTCCTTATCTGTAAAATGGGGTGAGTAATGCCTCTGTCCTCAGGTTCTGGCGAGGATGGAGTGAGACCGCAGGGAAGCACTCACCCTATGACTCACATGTGCCTCAGGTGGTGCCCGTTGGGATCTGCTTATTGCACGGACATTTCTGTTTTTTTTTTAAGTATTTGGCTAGGCACTTAACCATGGTTAACCTCTGCTACCCAGTCCCAGTCCCTCTTCAGACCACTGCCTTCTTTGTGTAAACACTCCCACCTGTATCTATTTTCCTCTTCTTCCCCCAAATGACAGCCTTCGATTTGGTTCTGTAGTTGGTCCTTTTTCCTAACGTTTATTTTGACTGTTTCGTAACATTTACACTATACCTTCATTTTAATTTTTTTTTTTTTAAAGATTTTATTTATTTATTTGACAGAGAGAAACAGAGCCAGAGAGGGAACACAAGCAGAGGGACTGAGCCCGATGTGGGGCTCGATCTCCGGTCTCCGGGATCATGACCTGAGCCGAAAGCAGTCGCTTAACCAACTGAGCCACCCAGGTGCCCCTATACCTTCATTTTAAATCAAGATAGGATTTCTATAAAAATGTTTGCAATGTAAGTTTGAAGGATAAAAAAAAGAAACACCCACATACACACTATCAAGTTAAGAAATTGAACATTGTCATATCTGGGAAGCCCCCGCTGAATCCTTTCTTCCCCTCATCAAAGATGACCACTACCCTGAGCATTGTGTTACTCATTCCCTTTTTTCTTTGTGGTTTTTTACTACATGTCTGTAATGACTGCCATGTACGGTTTTGCTACATTTTGGATTTTATAGAGGGTCCTCACATATGTATTTGTGTGCCTTTGTTTTTGCATAACATTACATATGTGAAATGCGTCCATGGTGATGCGAGTAGCTCAACATTATCTTCATTGCTTCCTTCTATTTCGAATTCCACGGTTTGATTTTATTTTATTATTATTTTTAAAGATTTTATTTATTTGACAGAGAGAAACACAGCCAGATAGGGAACGCAAGCAGGGGGAGTGAGAGAGAGAGAAGCAGGCTTCCCACCGAGCAGGGAGCCCGAAGTGGGGCTCGATCCCGGGTCTCCAGGATCATGACCTGAGCCGAAAGCAGGCTCTTAACCAACTGAGCCACCCAGGCACCCCCACGGTTTGATTTTAAATGTGAATTTCTGTAGGCATTCCTCTACTGATGGTCATGGACACTTTATAAACCTGTTTCCTGGGGCAGATGTAGACATGTTTCTCTTAAAGTGTATACTGAATAGTGGATTTCTGGGGACACCCACATTTGCCAGTAATATTGAATGGTCTGAGGTGGTTTGTAAGAGTTTACACTCCCTCCACCAGCAGTGGGTGAGTTTTAGCCTAGGCCATTCTTCAGAACTTTTGCCTATCTGGTGATGAGTAAGACATTGGTCACTGCGATTTGAATATTCATTTGCCTGATGACATCAAGACAGAGCAGCTTTTAATTTATGCATCGTCTTTGAAAATTTCTGTTGCTTGTTTTTCTCTTGCAGTTGGCTTTCCTTACTGATTTGTAGGAACTCAACTTATTGTGAATAGGAATCTTCCATGGCTTCAGTGTGTTTCAGATGCTTTCCAGTTTGTAGCTTGTCCTCTGCCCCCCCTCAGGTATTTTGGGTGAACAGAGGTTCTTATTTTTAACAAAGTCAAATTTATCGGTATATTCCTTTATGGTTTGTGCTTTTTGTATTTTTTATTTTATAATTATTATTTTTGTTATTATTTTTGTATCTTTTAAAGATATCCTTCCCTGCCTTTGGCTCATAAAGAATGTTCTGTATTGTCACCCAAAGTTTTTTAGTGTTTTCTTTCTTCTTCTTTTTAAAAAAATATTTTATTTATTTATTTGACAGAGAGAAACACAGCTAGAGGGGGAACACAAGCAGGGGGAGTGAAAGAAGCAGAGGCAGGCTTTCTGCTGAGCAGGGACCTGGATGCGGGACTCGATCCCAGAACTCCGGATCATGACCTGAGCTGAAGGCAGACGCTTAAGAACTGAGCCACCCAGCTGCCCCTCAGTATTGCATCCTTAAGTATTATGTTTACCGTAGGTTTTGGTAGATAGCATTTAGTAGATAAAGGAAGTTTCCTTCAATTCAAAGTATTTAGTATGAGTGACTGTTAAATGTAATCATAGTTTCTGAATCTTAAGATGATTGTAGGTTTTTTCTTCTGTATTCTGTTAATGTGGTGATCACACTGATTAATTTTTTTTTCTAGCTCTATTGAGATATTATTGACATATGACATTCAATTGATTTTCAAATCTTAAACCATTGAGAGGATAACCCCAACCGGTCACCATGTAGTATCCTTTCTATGTTGCTAGATCCGAATAACGTTTTGCTTTGGACTATTGCAGTCATGTTTCTGAACGATACTAGCCTCTTTATTTTCCTTTCTTTTGAAACCTCGGTTAGGTTTTAATGCCCAACTTATGTGAGCCTGATCAGATGATTTAGGAGGGTTTGCTTTTTTGAGGACCCTGGGATAGTTTTGTGACATTTGAAATCACATGCTTCCAGAATGTTTGTGGGGCTTCTTGGCAAAACCATCTGGATCTGAAGTTTTCTTCATGGGAAGATGGACTTCCCACAGAATGTCTTCAATGCTTATAAAACTTGTTAGTTTTCAGGTAATTCTTTAGTTGGTTTTAAATGGATTTCCGATAACTTTGCAGATATTTACAGCTTCAGATTGTTGTTAGGTTGTTTATGTCTTTTGTTTTTTGGGTTTTTTTTTTATTATTATTTTTTTTTATTGTTACTAAATTTTTTTTTTTCCAGTGTTTCAAGATTCATTCCCCATTCCCCACACCCAGTGCTCCACGCTTTAGGTGTCCCCAGTACCCACCACCAGGCTCTCCCATCCCTCCACCCCCCTCCCTCCAAGTCCCTCAGTTTGTTTCTGTGTTCAAAATCTCTGTTGTTTCGTTTCCCTCCCTAGATT